>OW445485.1:10578688-10616973 GCA_918226075.1 Microctonus brassicae | reverse complement strand
CTCGTAAAATTTGATCATTATCAACTTGATTGATAATTTACTTCTATATAATGATTGATGATATTTGTTATTACTTTTATGTTCCTATATTTTATGAAAATTCTGAATTTTGTCTATTTTTCAGAAGAACTTCAAATTACGATAGATTTTTATATAGATGAATTATATTCATTTTCTATATGTTTATTAAGTATAAATCAGAAAATATCGATTATCTTAAGAAGTTTCAATTTTAATTATTGTACTTAGTAATTAATAAAAAAAGAAGTGATATCAAAAAAGGACAAACTTTTTTTAAAAAAAAGAAAAAAAAGGCGCCAAGTTCATGTGTGACAAAAAAATTTAATTGCAAAAATTACTTTGGAAAATTTATTTTGATTAATTATTGTACTTGTAGTAAAAAAATAAGTGTGTTACGTCCTAGATGTTAGGTTTCGGACGCGGAGACGAGCTTTAAAATATTTTATTTGTTTGGGGATCGTTGCCCGCCACTGCTACGCGCAGTTGAAGTGCATCGATGGTTAATGATGTAAATAGGAACAATTACCTGTATTTGAATGAATGTGGAGACACAAGTACTTTTAAACTTCAAATTTATTAATTATGTTGAACCGATCATTCATGATTATAATATTGGTTGATTAAATAACTAATAAAGTCTCCAATAACTGTTCATATAGATTCCACTTCACTCGATTATACACTATTTCACTTATTCGATAATACAAGAATGCGATGTCGATTATGAATTGATTAATTGTTAAATATGAATTTGAGCTCTCGAAAGCGCGACTTGATATTAGAGAAATTATCGTAGTAAAGATTCAGAGATAGAATAAAACTTGGATTTGTATTGATACTTGAACATGTGCTTGATTTGAAGTCTGATATTAGAATTGAAGTCGACACTTTGAGGTCTGAACGAGAACTTTCTTGTATGATGGTAGAACGAGAACTGTCGTATATGATGGTAGAACGAGAACTTTCGTATATGATGGTAGAACAAGAACTGATTTTTAGTGATGAGAAAAGTCTTTAGGTAAATTTCGTTTTGTCAGCAATTTAACGCGTTCTCTTGGTCGCATGCAGTTGCGTTAGCACAATATGATAGTGATTTAGATTTGAATAAAAGAAGTTTCTTAGAATCTTTGTGCAAAGTGGAAGATAGCATTGAATATCGTATGAGAAGAATAAAAAAAGAGTGTTCCCACAGATATATATTTAAGTCTTAAATAATTAACTTAGTCGATGTCGTTATAAAATGAATCTTATAGAATAATATAATATTAATATTGATGAAACGTTAAGATAATCCGAGATGCGATGCTTTGTATTGAATTTAAATGCTGGCACGTACAAAAGTATGCAGCCATGTTACTTTCATGCGAGAAATATTGTGCGCAATAGCGAACGACAAAAATATGATAAAAGAGAAATTGACGATTGCGGGGAAAGAGGAAAAGGTCGCTTGGGACCTAACACGCCCCTCCTTAAGACTCGAGCGTCCCGCGAAGAAAGAGAAAGAAAAATAGAGATAAAACAATAACATAAACAGAGAATTTCCGATAAAATTGAATGAGCGTCGCATGTCGGAGTATATTTTACATTTAAATGCTACAATGTATAAAAAAAGTAAATTAATATACTAAATAATATTTTTTTTTTTTAAAATGATTTTTCATATAGAAGAAATGCAAATTTCATATTTAATTATGATAGATATTCTTAGATTTTGTCGATTAATTAGTTATTGAATAAAAAAGAATAATATAATTTTTTTTTGAAAGAAAGAAAAGAAAGAAGAGAAAAAAAATTTAAAAGAGAATTTACAATAAAAATACATTACTGCGTGACTTAATTATCATGCAATATTGCTATATTTGACAAACTTGAAATTTTAAATTTTTGACATTAAAATTTATTTATTTTTTTTTTGTTACAAAAATTTCGATATATGAAATTTTCTTGCCTTCTCTTATGCTAACTTATTTCTAATTTATATATTAGAGAAAGAAATATAAACTTCGAGGCTGAAATAAAATTATGTTTGTGTGTGTGTGTGTGTGAAAGTGACGAATGTATTATAGCTACATGAAATAAAGAAAGAAATAGTAGATATATTGTGGGACATAACTAAATACTTATGTATTAGTTAGTAGATGGTTGAGATGAAAATGCGTTTGTGTGGTATCAATGCGACAAATTTGTGAGTGTTTGTATACATGTGTCCAGTCTTTGTCCGATAGCTGCAACTAAGTTGTAAACATTTCGTCCGGAATTTTCGACGTAGAGATGCAATCCCGAGTCGAAATCCTAGCACTGAAAAAGAACTGGAAGAATTGAAAGACAACTGAAATAGCTCTTACAGCTTTGAATCTCCTCACCTTTCTTGGAACATAGCACTGAAAGAGCACTGAATGCTTTGAATCACTTATCTCAGCGTTGAAAAAGAACTTAGAGCACTGAAATTCCCTCTACTCAGAGTGGGACTTAGAAAATATCAGACTGTGTGCACGACGTATGGACTTAGAAAATTTTGTAGAGAGAGCTCGTGGACTTAAAAAATTTCTGAGTGACGCGTGCTTGATGTGTAATAAGTAAATCCAGTCTTGCATATTATTTTGATATTATTGAATAATATAAAGAATTGATATTGATAATGTAGTAAACAACATTACGATACAGTGAATGAGATGAAGCATAGTAAAATGTAGTAAATAAAATGAAAATGAACAAACGTATACATTAAACGTTAATTTTATTATTAAAAATCATTGGAAAAAAATACAATCGAACATAAAATCATTCCAATTCTTTATTATTAATGAATATTGAAATGTATGACTGGCCATCGATATCAATATAAAAACATCGCATTCGTATTGAATCAACAGAAACAACTTTTATATTATTTGTTGCATGACATTTGTAAAAAAATCCTGCCGTATTATATCTATACTGATTTCCGTCAGCTTGAAACATACTATCGCAGACAACTTCTTTAACAATTGCTAAATGTATTGCCTGACAATTGCAGTTATTATGTCTACACTGGTTATCAATTCGCCTTAGAAAATGTCGCACTAGCCCGTATTTCATCTGGTTATCAGCATTATCAAAATATTGCATTGCGGATGAAGATGTTTGCAGAACTTTTCTGTACTCATCTGACACATACAATTTTTTATGCTTGAGTAACCTCAAATATTTGAACTTTTTATATTGTTTGACTTCTAAACCATAATTTAATAATAACTGATGAATATTTTGTGGCACTTCATGGAGTGCTCTATAAGTACCAACGGAATATGTTTGATCTGCAATCTGCTCAATTATTTTAACTTGTCGTTTTTTTTTAAACAAAATTCCCGTACATCTCCTACGGGCAGTTCATCAATATAACGGATCATTTTTATGCACTGGCTATGAATCGTAGCAATTTGACTTTCGACATGCCATGTGCCGTGAATTAACTTTAAAAATTGTCCGTTGAAGTCCTCATACTCGTAACAAGTATACGCCCACAGTGGTCCTAAATTTCGCACACAGTGTGCTAAGTGAAGTAGAGTCTGAATATTTATTTAACAATATTGCAGACCATAAAGATCTTCGAATTCATAAACAAAACGGCGCAATAAATCATCAGCTACCTCGATCATCATTTCTGTTATTTCATCACTACTCAGGATAACAGAAGCGACAAGTGATCGCAAAAAATTATCAGAATATTCCTCAGCCATAATTCCTTCTAGCACAGGAATTGAGTAATAAAATAAAAACATTTTCAGCTCTGAAGCTTTCCAATGAATCAAATCTTCTATACTTCTCGGCATTCTGTGAACAAATTTTTGAGGTTTAATGCTCATCAAACGAGAGTTGATCTCCTCACTATGCCTCACCAGAGACATTGGCTGGTCAGAGTATTTTGGATGAAACCATAAAGTTAATAATTTCTTCATCACCCCGCCATCGAGAGCATGCATCCGATCAATCGCCATGCCTTTAATAAAATCTGGCATTAATCGTGAAAGAGCTGTCTGTCCTTTTACACCAAAAACTGGTGCACCAGGCCTAGCTTCATCAGCGTACGTAATACAAAGTTGTGATGTTCGCACAACAATTTCATCGACATAGGGATAAGTTTGTACGAAACTTCGTGGACCAGTTCGAGTGCTTTCTCCTGGAGTCAAACAAACTGGACAGCCATATCTGCCGTTGAATTGAACAAAATTAAGACACTCACTTTTGGCCGGCATGTCACAAGTTCCTAATAAAAGCACTCCTCGTACAGTTATAATATTGCCTGCTGGCAACGTTACTTCCACTCCACGAAATAATGCTTCTATTACAGAACACATTTTATAAAAGAAATAATTAAAATGTGGCTTCTTTTCACCGTGCCATAAGCCAATGACCAAAGTATTTTCTTTTTTCTTTCGTTCGCATGGTGGGATCTCATTAATTGTCAAACACAGCGGCCATACACAAATCTTAAATGACTTGAAGACTGGTACGCCGTCTGTATACCAAGAGAATGAAATATTTGACCTATTCGCTAGAAAACCGTTGTTCACCCAGTCCTTATATAGACGGCCATCATATATATCTTTTATACAATTTTGTTCTTCAGGTCGATCGAAACGTAATTATAATTTTTCGTAGAAACCTCTTCTTTTATACATTTCTTGAAGGTGCTTCAATGCTGGCAGTTCTACAAAGTAAGAAGGACGTTGTTGAGGGCAAGATGGACAAATGTCATTTTCACTTTGTAATTCTCTCATACATTGAGAGCAGTAATAGTGTTTTTTCGTTCTATTGTCCTTACTGATGTTACTGCATTTTCGAAATTTATACAGACTATTTTTTTTAAAGCCATCTTGTGGACAATGCATTTGAATGACGGTAATAATATCTGATATACACGTCATATTGAGGTTGTGGCGAAGCATTAAGGACAGTAAAAGCAACATACTTTCTTCCACAGTAATTCGAGCCTGGTGATACAACGGCTCTTCATCATCCTCGTTCATTTCTTCATCTTCTTCGTCAGATGATGGATTCTCTGGATCATTATCTTCATTAAGAATATCGTCAACATTGTAGATTTGGTTTTCATGTTCGTTCTGATTGAAAGCATCATCATCAACAGGTTCCCCTACCAAAACTCTGCAAAGTTATGATGGAATAGTTAAGTTTGTTCAAAAAGCTGCTTGCATTTACCTATTCATTTTTTGTACTTACACATCTTGATGCGGGTTCACTAGATTTATTCCCTGAATGAAGTTGTCACAATCATTTGGCTGTAGATCAGCTACTGCATCACGTTCATGTAACTCTGCTTGGAGGACTTCATCACCGCGATGCAAACATACGCACATGTAATACGCGCACTGGAACTGGTGTCATAGACTTATAATATAAATGAAAATACTTACATTATTTCACCAGGAGGCGATTGTCCATTTTGCACTTCATTCATTAACAACGGTTTCATTCTATTGTCATTAGCATTTCGAAGTACAGCGTTAATCCGTGCAATTTGTGTTCTTTTCTCCAACGCAAAAAATGCTTTGTGTGACATTTTTCCAAATTAAATAAAAAACTTCGTTGATATTGAATAACACTATAATTATTATTTTTTTGTGAATTGAATGGAGAATTTTCTAACTCAAAATTCTATTGAATCAAATGACTTTTGCGCATATGGGCGTTGTCAATTGTGACGTGAGCTGAATGCAGACAAGTCTTCTGCATGCACACTGAAATCTTAAAGGGCTTTATACCTATATTGTAGCGTAATGTAGGTATACAGCTCCATGAGATTTCACTGCGCATGACTCGCCTGCATTCCAGATATGCGTGGCGTCGTCTATCACAGCGCCATCGCTCGGGATGCATGAAAAATGCAATACGCGTTGTTTTCATTGTTGGTGAATTTGTAGTGAGAGCAAAATTCGATCACATTATCGATTATTCAATCCAAAGTCGCTGAATAGTCTCCGAATTAATTCAAAAAGTGAGTAAAGAATTTTTCAAGAACTTTAAACCAAAAAATTTTAGTGAAATTCCAGCACTATACAGCGCATTACTATGCGTCAACGTACATATAGCCCGAACATAACCCTCAACTCATTATAAATATATTCTAAATTTACCTATAATTAATAAAAATTCATTATCAATGAAAAGGACGACAGCATGGCATCAAGAAGGAAATATGCTTTAATATGGTTGTACTCGACAGATGCAACTGATGTCGTCCCCATAACTAATTTAACAAAAAATCATCGAGTAGCTGGTGCGGACACTGAAATAAACAAAAACAAAGTGAGAGTACTTTCAGTTGGTGGTGAGTGCGTTGGAAAACAAAAAAATTGAACATAGTATGTGATTGACTCAACCAAATTTCTTTTTTCTAGCTGAACGTGCCATGCATGAAATTACCAAAGATGAAGCACAACAATTGCTGATACAATTTTCCAATGGTAATAACCATAACCCTGAAATCACTACAATTGCCGACAAAAGTTGTGCAAGCAAAAAACAACGGACCAAAGCAGGAAAGCTTGCTAATGACCCTATTACCTCGCACAAAACTAAAATGGTGATGAATATTTCGGCGGATTCGCATATTTTACCACTAAAAACAGCTTCATCACCATCATCCATCATGGATCATTCTGTGGCGTCATTATCATCATCATTATCGAATGACAATACAGTCAGCTTCGGCAACGTGTTTTCTTATACCCACAAATCCCTATTCCAACCCTATGGCAGTGATTCAGTTCATTATCAAAAATATCGATCATTTGACCAAGCTCTCGATTTCCATACTCGTTATTCTTCATCTAACATTAATTTTGATACGAATGCATTAAGTAATGCATCTGATATTTCTGATAATGCTCATCAACAACAAAATACTTCACACATTTACTCCATTGCTTCACTTGTTGGTACTTCTCAAATAGACTCTCCAGCAGCTGCTATCCCTTTAACTTCTCCAATGTTACCTACTAATACTCCGGCTTGTATTCCACATTCAATCATTACACATTCTTCCATTGCTTCACCTCTTGTTACCTACGCATGCAGTGATATTTTGCCATCCACTACTAGAAATCCGCAAACTCAGAATACGCTGACAGATATAACGAATGGAAAATCATCCGCAGCTTCAAGTTCATCCATTGGTACCTACGTATGTCCTTATAATTTGCCACCCAGCACTGCAAACCCGCAAGCTCTGAATATTGACATAATTAATAGAGGAAATATGAATGGAGAAAATATCCCTCCACCACATCCGGACGCCAACAATGATGGTAAAGATGTTGACAATAATGAGCTCATAATCTCATCCACTGACGATTCTAATGATGAATCAGTTGTCGCTAATGTAATATCTCCGAACAACATGCTGAAAGGTAATGCCGAAAATATGCCACTGATTTTAATGTCTTATTATTAAAAATATTTAATTCATTTTCATTATATTTTCTCGTGCAGTTACAAAGAGAGATGTCATTTTTCAAAGGAACTTATACTATCATATAAAAAACCAATATTTACAGCAAGAAAGGAAAATGAACCAATTGGAAAAGAGTTTTCAGGTATGAAATTTGTTTTGTATGCAACATATTTATGCAGATTGTACTATTATTTTAAAATTAATATGATTAATTTCATATGATTATAGTTGTCACCCGAGTTTTTTGAGCCAGGTGAAGGCAAAGTTGAAATCTACCATAGATGCGGATTTTTTATGCGAGAAACCATTTTAAATCTTATTCATTTAAGATATTCGTTAGACAAAGAGTGGAAGCATTACGTTCGAGAAGTATTGCTCGAAGTATATGGAAATCAGCTATCTCATCTTACACCGCAAAAGGCTCTCGCGGAACGCCACGTATTGCTGTTCAATTATTCCGAGGACTACACCGTAATTATAATACAGTCTTTGATGATGAAAAATATAATGGTTTTTTAGATATTATTATAATTATTCATTTTTTTTTTCGTCTCAGAAAAAATTAACTGTGATCGATTGGCTGGGGATTATATTCCCGAGACAAAATTAGTTAAATATATAAACGCCACGACTGGCAACAAACGCCAATATCAAAATAAATTGAAAAAAAATAAGAAAAATTGATTAACTGCATAACTTTAACCACTGCCAAAAATTCAAATTTATAATTTGAAGTAATATATTGAAACAGGCGGTTTTCGTCTCTCAATAATTTAATAATTTTATATGTATTTTTATAATTTCAATAATTGTTTTCTTAAACAATCTCTCTACGACGAAAATGCCACACCTGGCGCGGCCGGGGTTCGTCGGCTGCCAGGGTTCATGGATTAATCTCTAATCGACAATTTTATTTTATTGATTGGGCGCCAGTCGATTAGAATACTTATACATCTTTTCATTCCGGCGAGACTCTATCCTCCGATCAATTTGGCAACAATATTAACGCGATTCAGGGTGGGTGCGTTAGAGAACCCTTAACGACACAATTAAGATGAATTCGGACAATTATATGATATGTTCAACAAAGACAAAGATAGGAGAATAAATAATCTCTTTACAAATTATTAATTGATATTCTGATCAATTTAATAAAGTAGAATGATTCAGATTGGATTAAATAGTGACAATTTCAACTTACGTGAATGGACAAGTATTTTTATATAATTAGTCCTATTGGACTTCAAATTCGTCTTTTCCTTTATTTCCTTTTGACAATATAAATTTTCCACAGCCTCGTGGTAATATTCCAAATATGGATAATTCAATAATTATGTGCAACCTGCACTTTCGACAATAATCTTTCTTACAGCTTCAATATACTTTTGACGATAATAACGTCAATTTAAATGACTCAATACAATTCAATACGATTCAATATATTTCAATACAATTTCCCAATAACTGGAGATACTCAACGCACTGTGACTTCACAGTTATCTCGCCAAGGAGGAAGTGAAGTGCAGTTGGTCAGTGTCGTCTAATTCGGCCAATTTCGGCACGTGCCTCCTGGAGGGGGTCATAGGCCAGCGTTGTAGGGGGTCCTAGTAGGCCCTTTGCTAGTATGGGCTTCCCTCTCCATTTTCTTAACGACGACAAGACGAAGGAGAATACTCAGCAGAAAGTTATAGCTCCTTCCATATTATTCTGGAATATCTCTCAAAAATATTCGGCGTAAGAATTTTGAATAATAATATCGAATGAGTCAGACAAGGATGTAAGAGTATATAATTTTAACAATGTAACGACTTTTGTGTTCATATATATAACGACGACAATAATTTGATCGTCGATTCACGCTTTGATTTTACATAAATATTATAAATTAATGTATTATAATTTTAGTTGTTTCTTAATTATAGATTGTACATGATTTTAATGTACAGTCCGTCGAGTATCTCCGTGTTACGCGTTGGAGTCATTTTTCTCCTGTTACAATATTTTATTGTTATCATTTTTGAAAATTTTATTCAGTATCTATGTCAAAAAACTCATTATTATGCGAATAAATATATATATTGTAACGGCGCCAAATTTTACCCTTTTTAAAAATTCAGCCACCGCTATCGATGTCCTTGATTACAAGGGATGCCACCCCGATTGCCTGAAAATGACTTAAAGGTTATCGGGGAAACCTTTTTAAACAAAAATATAAAATAATCAGTTCTCACCATAAATAGTTTTAAACAAAATAATAAAGATATTTATTCATTATAATAAAGAAAAAACCGGATGAAAAATAATAATAACATAATGATGAATAATATATTGAAAAATAATAATGTCTTTCTTTTCGTCTAATTAAATAATAATGTAATTATTTTCGAATAATCAAATAATAATGTAATCTAATAATTTTGGCCGTGACTATTGACGGGTCTACGGTAGTGCGACAATACATTCCAATTCACAACAAATATATCTTTCTCACTCATATTTTTCACTCTATACGTTCCTTATTATTTACATACTTTTCACTCAATTTAACACACATTCCTTATTATTGTCATCTTATAATATTTCTCACACTATTCATTACTTATTGTAATCATACCGAAATATAACTTCTCTCTCATACATTCCACACAATGTATTTATCTCTCAATTTACCACTCTATACATTCCTTATTATTTACGTATTTTTCTCACATTTTCCACGCGATATATTAATCAAGCAATTTAACACACGATTCATTACTTATTATTACAATTCAATTCATTCGAATATTTAAGTGTTAATTTGGGGGGACATTTTTTCCGGAGGGGTTCATTTTCTTAATTAACACTCTCATACTTATCACAACGAATGAACAATTTTAATAATAATTAAACCGGACATTCACTCATGTCATACCGCATACTTTTTTACTCAATATTAAATAATTATTCACCCGACAATTATTTTGGCGAATATTCTCTATCACTCACTGTCTCTTCACTTGTTATCATTCTCCCGATAACTATTCTTCCGGACTATCTCTTCACTTGTTTGATCCACACTTTTCTGGAATCTCGTGAACAGCAGCAGCTTCCTTCATCTTCATTACTCGCTATCCCATGACCTCGACCATGGTTTACATACTCTTTTCTTCATGGGGAACCGGACCATCTATCTCTCCTCTTCTTGGCTCCAATAGCCTGGTACTATTGGACCATCTCTTGACTTCTTTTTTGTGCCAACACACCGGATACTTTCGCCGTCCATTCTTAATTTTCTATTTCTCCACGCCTTGTGGTCACGGCGCCCACCATGGCCGTCCTTCCACACCTCTTACTCGGTCGGCGTTCGCCTCACTTCTCCCTCTAATTCATCCGGAATTTCTTAATAATTCATATTCAATTGTCTCGCTGCCTCGAAGTTCGGCACTCTCCGTGCCTCCTCGTGGTCACTGCTCCCACCACTCTCTCTCACTTTTTCACTGTACATATTCCATTCTCACACTTATTTCATACATTTTATTGTTCTAATATCATTCACACAACCATTGCCCATTCCATCCGTGTGTGGCAGGCCGCCACATCACAATATATATATATATATCCATGTATAGTTCTTCAATATAAATATGTTTTTTCATTTGTATATATATGCATACTGTATACCCCCACCATTAATTCTTAATCCCCCCTCCCTGGGTATATATCTGCGGAAAGGAATAGCACTGAAAAAGCGTTGAAAGAACTGAAAATTGAAGCATTGAAAAAGAACTGACACCTCTGAATTTGCAGTTTTGTAGGCCTCTCAACGCTTTTTCAGTTCTTTCGAATTACCCTAGGAAATTCAGTTCTTTCAGTTCTTTTTCAGTACCAGAATTTCGACTCGGGATATGACCCTTTAGACGGAGATAGCGATATGGGCCGTAGGCTCTACACTACTTGCAATCGTCTATCGAGTCAGTTAAAAATTGAATTTCGAAGTGAACAGTTGTGCTCGGCTGGTTAGAAAACATGGAATATTTGGATATTGGCATGATTCCTCGTTATTGGTTTTTGAGAATGGTATGTATTTTGCAAATAGATTTTGTAGATGATTTTCGTGTTTTTTACTGATAGTTTATTGAAAGAAGTGTTTTTTTTTTTTTTTTTTTGTGTAGATTCAGAAATCTCCAATAGTGAGGTTGATTCAGCAATTAAGGAGAATTCGTCGAAACGAGGCGGGGATGATGATGCGGGAATTGGGGGACTCAAAAATGGACACGGACGTTGTGACGAAATTCGTCCTAGCGACGCCAATTATGCGTGCAAGAAAGAAGATAGGTGCGTATGCACCTATCTCTACAATAATTCATGGGACGAGAGAAACGACACTGTTAATCGGGGCTGCATTGAGTGAGGTCGTGTGTACGAGGCGCGTGTAAACGGTGTGCGCTAGATCGCGTGGCTGGACGACGGGACCGTCGTGGAGTCTGACGTGGCGGCATCCACATGGCTGAGGACGCAGCCATACAAGAGATGTGGACGAGTAGCAGTCAAACGTAGTTGTAAGAATATGTGTAGAAGTGGAGGCTGTTGATGTGCTGAGGTAGCCGAGGTTATGGAAGGTGCTGAAGGTGATGATGGGGCCGAAGCATATGGAGTCGCTGGAGCCGTTGAGATCGCTGAAGGTGCTGAAGATGCTGAGGATGCTGAAGTAGCTGAAGTGGTGAAAGAAAGAGTGTGGCGAAGGAAGGAATGTAAAAAGTGTATGAGGTATGAAGGTGTGAATGTAGAACGTAATGGATGTGAGAGCCCCTGTAGATCCCCAAACCCGTGTATAAGGTGAATAGAGTTGAGCGCCTAAATGCATTGTCCCCATGTATTTCCCCGCTCCGCTCTATACTTATTACATTTTCGCTGCGAATTTATAGTATACTAGGTCAACGAATCCACGTGTATAAAAATACATTATATATTATATCGAGTCGCATTATTATCATTTTTGTTGAGCGTGAAGAGCTTATGTTATTTTGGAATGTGAACGATTATTATTTTCACTTTATTATTTTTACATTATTGTTTTCATAGTATTATTTTCTTTCATATGATTGAATAAAGAGACTTTTTGGTTTGAAATATAAATAACTTCTCCCGGGTTATTCATTAGAATATTATTTGAACGGGAGTGGCATCCCTTGTGTTGTGTTGCTGTGGAGGTTGCTGACGTTGCCGAAAAATTGCTGTTGCTGCCGATTAATAATTAAACAATAGTTTTAAATATTGTGCGCGGCGCCTAGAAAACGCCACGTCACAACGTATATTTTGATTGGTTTCGGATAAGTTGGATGCAGTTGGGTCGATGGGGTGAGAGTTACCCAATTGAAGACTTGGAAGACTCGTTGTGGGATGTGCCGGGGGGGATTTATCACCTGTATGAATTTAATTTTACTCATAAAGTGGGACGAATGAAGGAAGGAAGCAAGAGAGGAGGGGAGGAAAGGGAAGGGGAGGAGCGGAAAAGGAATTTTTAGAATAATAAAAAAATTCTTTCCTTGATATTGCGTATTTTGTTAATTGATTATCCTTTTCATATTATTTTATTATTTTTGTTCTTATTTCGGTTTAACTTATTTCTTCTCGTTTTATTTATAATTATTGATATTTTATTGAAGGTTATTATTTGTTTGTTGTCTTGTTTCTATTAGTTTAATTATTTATTTATTTATTTTTAAAAACAATTTTATCATTATTATTATAAAAAATTTCTTTTCTCTTTTTTTTATGTATATGTAAAAAGCCACACATTCCCTATTCTTCTTTTTCTTTTTTTTCATTTATCATTATTATAATTATTTTGTTTTATTATGATTTCATTTATTTATTATTTTTTTTTTATTATTATTTTATTTATTTATTTATTTGTTTTATTATTATTTTATTTATTTATTTATTTTATTATTTTACTTATTGTTCCCCTCGGGGTTATAATCCATTACAATCTCCCATATCTTCTTTTTACATTTCCTTACTCTAAACTTAACCTATCTCAACCTACCCTCTTCGCCGTACACACACACACACACCCCTTTACCTATCCAAGGACCACCGGTTCTGGCTGCTCCTCTTTAACATTCCGATCCTTAACACTCACACCCTCACACACTTCGCGCCATTCTTTCACCTTCCGCAACCATTTCTCCCCATTACCCTCATCCCCCAACACCTCCATCACCATCTCCTACCACGCACCCCTTACTCCACCCCCTACACATCTTTCCCATACGTGCTCCCACGTCTCCACTTCCCACCCACATATCCTACACTTATTCTCCTCGTCCGTCAACCAATATATCCCTCTCCCCAACCGGAAATTCGCCAACCTCCTCCATCTACTTTTCCCCCACCCTTCTTCAAATATCCCGGTATCCCCGTACCTTTCACCACACGATACCACTTCCCGAACCTCGAATCCCCAATCTCCCTCCACCTCTCCTCCTCCTGCATACTTCTTTCCTTCTTCACCAGTTCCTCCCCCTTCAAAATTCCCACTCCTCCCCTCTCCACCAGACTCTCCACCTTCCACCCCCTCATTTCAAAGTATCCCCTTCTCGCCCCCTCCCACCCTTTCCTTGTTTCCTCCCCCCTGGCGACCCCTTTCATATCCTCCAAACATAATCTCGCCAATTTTCCCCCATCCCCCCTCTTCCAATTTCCTCTCATATGTCTATGCCCTCCTCCCCGCCCTTCCTCTCATCTTCTCCCTCTGCAACTCCTCTCTTACCATGTACCACGGCGTACACCTATCCACTCCTAACACCCACCTCAAAAACCTCTCCTGAACTCTTTCCACCCCCACTCTCTCCTTCCAGCCCCAAATCTCCACCCCATAGTCCATCACCGACCCTACCAACTTATCGAAGAATCATATCCTTCTTCCCCAGTCCTTCCCAAACTTCCTTTTCCCTATCCCCCACACCCGTCCCATCACCGCCACCCCCTTCCTTACCCTATCCTGCACCTGCGCCTCTTGACCCCATTTCTCACCATCACATATCCCAGATATTTATACTTCCCAACTTCTTCAATTTCTCTCTCCCTCCATTTCCAACTACCTTTCTTCCATCTCCCCCCTCCTTTTCTACACCCTATCACCTTAGATTTCACAACATTCAGCACCAGCCTCTTACCCTCCAAATAACTCTCTAACTTACCCGTCATCCCCCTCATACCCAACTCATCTTCGGCCAAAAGCACGATATCGTCCGCGTAAGCCAACGTGAAAATCTTTTTTCTCCCCACTTTCACTCCTCCCTGCCCCCTTTTTCCATTTCCTCGTCTATATCTGCCAGCATCAACGTAAATAAGCTCGGGCTAAGCGGACACCCCTGCCTCACACTCCCCTCGCCGTCCAAAATTGTCCTCCCATCTCCTCCCTCGCCCTAACTCTACCTACCGTTTCCTTCAGCACCTTTCCACCAGACCTTCCCTCACCCCTCTTCTTCTCATTTCCTCCACTAGCACTCCCCTATCAACCGAATCGAAGGCTGCCTTCAGGTCCACGATGAACAGCACCAATCCTTACTCCCTCACCCACACCTGTCTATTTATCACGTAATTTAATACGTAAATATTATCCACGCATCCCACACCTTTCCTAAAACCCGTCTGGCTCACCGGCAGTAACTTCTTCCCTTCCACCTCCTCCCTCAACCTTTCCGCCAACACAGACGCGTAAACCTTGTACGCCGTCTGAGTCAGCGTAACTCCTCTATACTCCTCCACCCTTGCCCCTTGCCCTTTCTTCACCACCGGCACCACCACCCCCTCTGCCCAATCCTCCGACCACCCTTCCCCCCTCCACACTTTACTACACAATTTCCATAACCACTCCATTACCCTCCTGCCCCCGAACTTCCACACCTCGTTGACTATCCCATCGCTCCCCGCCGCTCTTTCCTCGTACAACCCGCTTCACTTCCTCCACCCTCAACTCCTCTTCTACTCCTTCGCGCACTCTTCTAATTCCCCCTAACCCTACTCTTCCCTCCACCCCTCCCAACATCCCTTCAGAATGAACTTTCCATTCCTCCATTTTTATACTGTCATTCACTGCACTCCTCTTCCTCCTCTCCCTATTCACAACCACCCACACTTGCGCCTCTGTCCTCACACCCTCTATCTCCTTTTCCCACTTCTCCCTCTCCAACCTTTTCTTCTCCTCACACATCAACCTAAACCTTCTTTTGCTCTCCCTGTATCTCTCACCTTCCCCTCCAAATTTCCTCCATCGCCTCAACTCCCTCCTCGCCCTTCTTTTCTCCTCCCTACACTCCTCATCCCACCAACTCCTATACACCTTCTTCTCCGACTTTCCCTCTGCACTCTCTAGTGCTCTTCTGACTTCTTCCTTCATTCCATTCCACATCTCATCCATCCCCTTCCCCCATTCCCTCACACAACTCTCCACCACCTCCCTAAACCTCGTTTTACCCTCCTTTGTCCACACCCCTATTCACCTTCATCGTATTTCTCCGCTTACCCCCCCCCCCCCCCCCCCCCCCCCCCCCCCTCCTCGCACTTCCTCTGTCCCTGCACCCACACTCCTACTGGCTGGAGATCAGAGTCCACACTCCCCCCCACTCGCATCTTACTAATCTTTTCCCTCGTTTCCGCATTTCGTATAACATAATCAATCATGGAATTTCGTCCCCCCCCCCACAATACGTCCATTCACCATCATCGTCCCCCTCGCATTTACCATTCATAATCCCCCATCCCCTATCCTCCAAAAATCCACACATCTCCCTCCCATTCTCGTCTACCTTCTCATCCTTAGATCTCCTCTTAAGTCCTGTCTCCTCTCCTTCCTCCCCCCTCACTTCTCCCCTTTTCCTTCCTGTCCTAGCATTGAACCCCCCCCCCCCCCCCCTCAATCACCACTCTAACCCCCTCTTCTCTTTCCTCCACCCACTCCTCCAGATCCTCCAATTTCTTCTTCAAGTCCTTATTGACATACACCCCTATCACCCTCCACCAGTCCCTCCCCAGCCGCACCTTTCTCACCATCAGCCCTTCACCCTCCCTTCCGTGCCCCCTCTTCACCTCAAACCCCTTTCTTACCCCCACCAACATCGCCCCTATTGCCCTCCCTCTCTCATTCTCCCTCCTCGCCCATTGCGCCCTCCATATATACCCTTTTGGCAGAACCTTTCTCACCATCCCCAAATTTTTCTCCTCCACCCACGTCTCCATCAACATCAAAACATCCCACTCTTCCAACCCCTTCCAAAAATCTTCATCCTTATTTCTCGCTCCCGCCACGTTCCAAAACACGATCCCATATTCCCCTACCCGTTGTCTCCCGGCCTCCCCCCCTGCTCGTTTTCCTGCTGCCCCCTCTACCTCGTCCCATCGCCACATCACACCATTCACCCACATCTTCATATAGCCCACCTGCACGTTTTTTCCTTTTCTCCTTTCCCCATCTGCCGCCGCCTCATTCAACCACCTTGTCTTCCTTTCCTCCATCGTCAAGTCATCCTCTATTCTTTCCCTCCTGCCCCTCAAGTTCCTTTTGGCCTCCATAACCTTCCTCTTTTCTTCTCTCTCTTTCACCTTCACCACCACCATGCCTATTCCCTCCCTACCCACCTTTCCTACCCTGAATACCTCTTTCACCCCCTCTACATCCATTCCCATCTTCCCCCACAACTCTTTTACTCCCTTCCGTATGTCGCAGCCTTCCACTTTGATTCCTCTAACTAATATATTCCCCCTTCTTCTCTCCCCATCTACCATATCCTGCCTTATCTCCAACAATCTCAGTCTTCTCTCCTCCTCCCCCACTAATGCACTCTCCTGTCTTAACTCACTGACCCCCTCTGCCACTCCATTTTTCCCCAATTTCTTCAACTCCTCCTCCACCCTTCCCTCCCTCTCCTCTATCATCTCCATCCTCTTCTCTAACCTGACCCTACCCGCTCTTTCCTCCTCAAGCTGTTTCTCCCATTTCGCCCTTCCCTCCCTCCTCTCTCTCCTTCTTCATCTCCTTCCTTATCTCCTTCACCTCCCTCATAACTCCATAAGAAGAAACTCCACCCCTCTCCCATCAGTCCCCGTCCCTTGCTCCACACCCCCTGTATTACGCTTCTGCACTCTCCCTTCTTCCTCCTCCTCCCCGGCGTCTCTTCATCTCTTACTAGACAAGCTTTCCAGGCTCCCTGCCCTTCCTCCCAACTCCCCTTGCATCTCGCGCAACCGCAACTCCGCGTTCGTCTGCCTACCTCGCCTTCTCTCATCCTCCTTGCCTTTTTCCCCCAACTCCTCTTTCCCCTTCCCCTCTCCCCCTCCTGTAGCTATCCTTACCTTACCTTCCCCCACCCCCGCCCTTCCAATCGCCGCAAATCCTCTTTTACAAAAGTTCGGAAATTCAAAAATTCAAAAATTCCCGCTAACTTTATTCCACACAAGAATTCAAATGTGGCTAATATTCTCGCTTTATACGTGCCCTTTCCCCTTACCTCATATTCTGCACTTCCAAAAGTCCCACTCTGACTCTCCCTCCTACCACCGGCCTGCCCCTTCTTCCTTCAAACCCCGCTCCGCCGGTACACCTAACCTCAATTCTCACTAACACATATTATTCTGCCACATTCACCCAACCTCCACCTTTGTATTACCATAGCGTATTCTCCCCTCGTATCTTCACACACTCATCCAAACTTCACTACACCGCGCTATCTCCAAACACTCCAAATACTCAACTAGTCACACCTCTCACATACAACACGACTCTCACGCACGCGTCCAGAACCGGAAGTCCTTATTTATTTTATTATTATTTCATTTATTTATTGAAGTGAAACTTCTTAATCGACTTCGGGAATGAAAAGCGTTAAATATTCAACAATGGGTATTTGGCGCATGCGCAGTAGCAATATTTCGTGCGCATGCGCAGTAGCGATATTTAGTGCGTATGCGCAGTAGCAATATTTCGTGCACATACGCAGTAGCAATCTTTCAATTTCCATGATGAAATTACATAAACAGCCTAAATTTCACTAGTGCGCATGCGTCATAGATGCCTGTCTCAGGTAGGATAGATTTAAAGTAAAAATCTACTATAAAGAGGGAATGTATACTTGACGCATGCGCAGTAGCAAAATTTCCCACGCATGATCGATAGCAATGTTCCCTACGCCTTCGCAGTTAGTACATTGAAATGTTACATTTTGAAGTGAAACTTCTTAATCGAATTTGGGAGCATTAAACGATGAAATTGTGACGTCACAAAATACACACATATCTATATGTAAAACGTCACAAAATACCTATATATAAATATATGACGTCACAAAACACACACACACACACACATATATATATATGACGTCACAAAACACACGCACACACACATATATATATTGTGACGTCACAAAATCACAATATAGATAGATAGATAGATAGATGGATAGATAGATAGATACATAGATAGATACATAGATAGTGTGATGTGGTGGCTTGCCACACATCATTTATTCTTTTTTTTTATAATATATAATCTCGTTGTGCTGTGGTAAAAATAAATATGTGTAATTAATAAATAGTATGAATGAGACTGAATTATAAGGATGAATGTAAAAGTATTAAATGAGGCCTCACCAAAGTATGCAGAGACAACTTAAGGATATCAATGCAGTATAAAATTATCACAATTGTCAACCAGTCAATCCAACAATTGTCAACCAGTCAATCCAACAAATAATCAAGCAGTCCAAATTGAGAGAAGCAGCAGTAAAATAATCATCCGGATCCAATATAATCGTTCAGTAGCCAAAATCAGGATAAATATTAATGATGAACAACAATATTAACACGTTCATTATACACACCCAGCATGGGTTAACCTCACATGATCGAAATGTCAACAATCGATACATGGCGAGAATGGTAAAGGTGGCGCTCGAGTCCTGAGGCGACCATTTTGATTATTTGAAATTCTCCAATGGGAGTACAAAATCCGAAATTAAGATGGCTGACTTTGGCGGTAATATTAAAAATCAATTTGCCGACCAATTAAATAATTGTCGATTATTTCATTATTTGAATTGGACCAATGATGATTAATCAGTATTAATAAATTATTATGGATATTATTTTGACCTAATTTGAATATGAATCGACTACTACGGTAATGCTGGGAAGGAGAAGAAGACGGAAGGAGCCATTTTGGACGACACTTCCACGGCGAACCTCATAGTGTACGGATGTATGTTGTATGTGTGTCGCGCGTAATCTATAAAAATTATTGTTAAAAAAGGTGAATCGACGTGATATTTTGCGTAAGAATAATTGTTCGTGAGCAGTACGAATAAAGTTAGTAGTTATTGAGCGAGTGTGGCTGAAAATCAGGTAATAATTAAAATTATAAAAACTCGAAGCGTGATTGTAAGAATCAGCACGTGGTGAGTCATTTGTATGATATTGTTACGATCTTTCCACAGCGCAACGAGCAAATAAATATTCGGATTAAAATTAATTTTAAGGTTGATATTGTTAAATGAAAGATTTGATTGAAGAATATTGGGTAAAATTAATAGCGGATCGCACTGCCGTAGACACGTCATTATTCACGGCCAAAAATATGAGAGAAAGTATTATTTTGTTTAATAAATAAAGAATAATATTTAATAATTAGATAAAAAGTAAAAGAAAGAAAGAAAAAACTATTTTTCAAGTCATTATTATTATTATTTAAATTATTATTATTTTTTTCAAACCAATTTATATTTGTTTTTTTTTTGTCATTCGGATTTTTTATTATATCAATTAAATAAATTTCGTTTATATTATATTGAAAATTATTCACTGTGAGAATAGATTATTTTGTATTTCGTTGAAAAAGGTTTCCCTGATAATCTTTAAGCCAATTTCAGGCAATCAGGGTGGCATCCCTTCCATTCAAGGACAACGATAACGTCGGTAAAGTATTTTTTTTAAGGGACAAATTTAAGCGACGTTACAAATGGCATCCCTTGTGGGGACGGGAAGCAGTGCGATTATAATTTAGTAAAAAGAAAATTGAAATAATTTAATAAAAAGAAAATTGAAATTATTTGTGCGAAAAAAGAAAATTGAAATAATAAAAAAAAAAAAAAAGAAAAAAAAAAAGAAAATCGAAGTAATTTTGAAAAAAGAAAATTGAAGTAATATAAAATTTTATTTTCTTCCGAAATTATTTGTGCGAAAAAGAAAAAAAAGATCAATGAACAATTTTTTGAAATAATTATCCGGATATTATTGAAATAAAATAAGAATTGAAAGCGAATATTATTGAAATAAAATAAGAATTGAAAGCGAATATAAAAAAAAATATAAGAATTGAAAGCGAATATAAAAAAAAATTATAAGAATTGAGAGCGAATATAAAAAAAAAAAAAAAAAAAAAAAAAAAAATTTTATATATGAATTGTTGAATACGATTGAGCGGAATAGGTCGTTGCGCTGTGGATTGTTGCTGCTAAGAAATTTTGATGACTAAATAATTAAACGTATCAATAATTTATGTGACATTTGACAGAAACGACAGAAATATTTTGACTTAAAAAAAATTTACGATTTATGGAATAATTTGAATTTTTTCTTTGAAATACTTGTATGTAATATTTTTTTTTTTTCTTGTGTTTTTACATATTTTTTTCTTTAGGTTAATTGGACAGTCCCTCTTCCCCATTCGGATAAATAAATAAAATTAATTGAAATTAATATTTTGAAAGATCGTGGGCTGAAAAATAACTTGAATTGAGATTATTTTGGGATTTCATTGGAGGAGAAAATTTTTCTTGATAATTATTTAACAACTTTTTGGAGTTTTTTTTTTACGTTCCCTCAGGATTTATGAAATAAAAATTAATTCGGATAAAATAAAAATTAATTCGGATGAAATAAAAAAAATATTTTTTGGAGACTTGAATCACATAATCCAAAAAGAAAAAATTAAGAAAGAGAAAATTGTTTTTTTTTGTGTTGTTTAAGTTCATTATTTAGCTGAAACTAATTAATTAAAATTTGTTCGATTTTGAATAACTAAATACGTTTCCCTCAGGATTTATAAAAAATAAAATTAATTCGGATAAAGAAAAATTAATTTCGATAATTATTAAAATATTTTGGAGGTTTTTCTTATTACTATTGAAATAAATATTAACTATTTGTTCATTAAATTAATAAAGTAAATTGGTTAGAGTTTTTCATGAATGACAATTGATAATTGAAGTAAAAAAAAAAAAAAAAAAAAAGTTATTTGAGAAATTTATTCAATATTTTTAAATTATTACTTATTTAACGGTTTTTTGCTTATTTTTTGATTATTTTCGGATTATTACGTGACTACCATGGGAAAGAAAACCCAGACTGAACTGCGTGCTGAAGAGCGGAATAATCCGGATGCTCCCCCCCCAGTTGATACAGAAACTGCTTCCGGTGCAATCCCCATAGACGAAGTTGAGAGAATGAGAAGACGTGTAGCTGCACTAGCTCGCGATTTAAATCCGATTGAAATAGTCACAGTATTGGATGCAAAGGGTCTTAGTAGTGCTGGACCGCGGATTATACGGTTTCCGTGGCGCCGCCAAATGACAATTGATTCTTGTAGAACTCGGCGAGATAAGACGTTTTTGAGGAATAAAAAATTTCGATATCTCGCTTAGTTTTCGAGATATCGAAGCTTCAAAATATTTTTTTTCATTTTTATTTCTACGTTATGTTCGATATTTTTCGACGAAATAACACTTTGTTAAGTCTTATTTCGATGTAAACAAATGATCTGTTCGTATGTATGTATGTATGTATGTATGTATGTATGGATGTATGTATGTATGTATGTATGTATGTATGTATGTATGTATGTATGTATGTATGTATGTATGTATGTATGTATGTATGTATGTATGTATGTATGTATGTATGTATGTATGTATGTATGTATGTATGTATGTATGTATGTATGTATGTATGTATGTATGTATGCATGTGTGTGAGTGTGTATGTGTATGTGTGTAAATATAGAGTGGGGTCCAGGGGCGGAGCTCCGGTGGGGTCCGGGGCAGCGCCCCGGTGGGGCGTGGGGAGGGGGGGGGGGGGGGCTTGAATAAATTTAAAGAGATAGTATTTTCCAGACACAAATTAAAATTAATTTTGATGATCTCGCCAATGATAAATTAATTTATGAAATGATAAAACATTTCATGAAAAAATTTATGACTGCCCAGATCGCACCACGAGGAGGTATCATCAATTGCGTGAAGGTATCGAGCCTATTTCTTCCAAAAAAGAAATTGTTTGATCTTCACTACCAATTAACTTGTTAAAAGATACATAGACATTAAAATTATCCAAATCTTTATGTAATGATGGATGTTTACCTGACATTTTGTGCCTTGCAAAAAGTTTAACTCCAAACGAAATCAAGAGACACGGTAGTGTCTCGCGCCAAGGTCACTGCGGAGCGAGAACACGTACCGTGTATCTTTACGCGAAAATCCGAGTTTCAAAAGACCACTATGATGAGATCTCATATATGCACTAAATTTAGCGGAAAAATAATGGGCGCAATCGAGAGCTCGTGTCCAAATTATATAATGAAACTGATTTTATTTTTTTCCTACATGCCGTATAATGGAAGATATATTGAGTTAAAGTTGATAAAAGTTGAAAACAGTCGATTTTCACGATGAAAAATTCAGTCTTGCTCGTCGTCGTCGTCTGTTCGTTGTCCTTATTCAATATGTTTGAGGTTACATAAACTTGTCTCTCTCTAGTTGGATAAAAGTGTCCCCTAGTGTCCTGTTTTTTCTCGCCGTATGGCCTATGTGTTTGTCTTCTTTTAGTCGAATTTTGGAAAGTCCTTTTCTAATACACATTATCGTTATATGTTCATCCTTCTCAGTCATGACCAAACTATTATTTTTTCTCTACTCTAGCGGTCAACTTTAACACTAATCGGAATTAATATTAAGAAGCATACTATTATTATTATTATTATTATTTCTCCACTCTAGCGGTCAGTCCCAATATTAATCTGAAAATTTTTGAAGATGATGAGTTACCGACGAAGCATAGTTATATATAATGAAATTTCACATATATAGTGATGTCATCTTATATTATATTCATTTTCTATATGTTTATTAAGTATAAATCAGAAAATATCGATTATATACAAAAGTTTCAATTTTAATTATTGTACTTGTAGTAAAAAAAGAAGTGATATCAAAAAAGGACAAACTTTTTTTAAAAAAAAAGAAAAAAAAGGCGCCAAGTTCATGTGTGGCAAAAAAATTGAATTACAAAAATTACTTTGCAAAAAGTTTATATGAAAAAGGTACTTTGAAAAATCAAATAAACGAAAAAATCAATGTAACAAGTAGTGAAATGCCTGTATAATTATTATTATTATATTACAATAATTAATTATTTTATTTGACTTTACTTTATCTCTACATTCCAATAATTAACTGTGATGTTATTAATTCAATAATTGATTATATGACAAAGATTACAAAGATTTTTTATACATTGTATATTATATAATACATAGTAAGTCCATATATAATATATAATATATAATATACAATGTATAACAAATATGTAATATATAATATATATTAGGAATCACGCAAGTGCGCGTGCGACGACTCGGTGATTCAATTATCCACTTTAGGTATTTACCTCCGGTGGCACCACATTGGACCACTTAGTGGAAATGAAATTTCATTTTGAACCGAGTATACGTAATAGATAGAAAAATAAAATGTTAACTTTCGGCTGCAACATATGCACTAGTGTACGGAAGTTGTAAACAGCTGTACACATATGTCAAATGAACAATTGAAAACAAATTCGTTTAGTTAGTGTGTACTAACAAATGCATTCATCCGCGTTTGTGCGAAAATTCGCTCACTGGCTGGCACATCAAAAAAAATTTCATCAAATTCTTCCTGCTTATTTTTCCATATCTATAGTTGCGTTTGATCATTGCAAATTCAGAGATGCCATATTCAGTACTATTTGCTGCTGCTTGTCCACATTTCGAGCTTGTTGAAGATCCAAATAGAGAAATGAAATGTAAAATTTAATCAGTATTAAATACGAGGACATATATTACAATTAAGAAAGACGGTTTTGTGTGTAAAATAAGTCCGAATAAAATTTTTCGTAAACCATATATACCTATATAATTTATGTATGTTTTTAACTTAATACTAAATTTAATAAAATTGATTGAAAAAATAGTTTATTTTATTTTCATTTTTTTTTATTTGCAATTTTATTGTAGTTTTTCACATGTATTTTATAGAGATATTTCAAAATAATAATAATATTCTTAACTTAATACTAAATTTAATTAAATTAATTGAAAAAATCATTATTTTATTTTTTTCTCATTTTATTTATTTATTTTTTCTTTTTACTTGAAATAATTTTTTATATGTATTTGAGATAGGTAGATAGATGATAGATAGATAATTCATTATCTCCAGGTAATTGACAAATATATATGTATATATATATATATATATAGTATAGTATACATTGATTGAAAGGTTAAGATGTAATGATTACAATATTGATTATATGAGTAATTGATCACTAAAATAGAGTACATAGTATTTAAAATTTTCGAAATTATAGAAATTGTGATTGTAGAGAGATTATTCAAGTTGATACTAAAATAAAGCAAGTTATAATTTTTTTCAGAGATAAATATACTGTGTGATGGATTTCCCTCCACGTCCACCACGCCCGCCGCGCTGTATATTATTTTTACGTGCCTCATATGAAGCTCTTCGATTGCGGCTTCCTCGAGCCCATCGTTTCGCTGTAAAAATACGATACCATATGTTAATTACATAATTAATTAAGAATTTAATTTAATTATTTTATTATTACACAATAATATTATGAGAAAAATTAATTTGTTTATTAACTTACGTTGAGTATCTTTTTGCAACGGCACTAGTGACCGTGAATAAGGCCATGGTTGTGACACTGGTGGTGTAGATGACGATGGCAATGGTTGTGGCAATGATGATGGCAACGGTGGTTGCAAGCCACACATTAATTGCTCCGATGATGGTGCCAATGGTTGTGGGAATGAAGATGGCAATGGTGTTCGTGAATCACCACATGATTGCTCCAATGATGGTGCCAATTGTTGTGGCAATGAAGATGGCAATGGTGTTCGTGAATCACCACATGATTGCTCCAATGATGGTGCCAATTGTTGTGGCAATGAAGATGGCAATGGTGGTCGTGAATCACCACATGATTGCTGCGATGACGATGACGATGGTTGTGGCAATGATGATGGCAACGGTGGTTGCAAGCCACACATTAATTGCTCCGATGATGGTGCCAATGGTTGTGGCAATGACGATGGCACTGGTGGTGGCAAATCACCAGGTGATTGCTGCGATGATGAAGTTGAAGAATTGAGTGCGATTAAGAGTTCCGCTGGAAAATTATTTTTATTTATTGACATAATGTATTTTTTCAATAAATTTAATTGTTGGTTCGCAAATTTAACTTCTTCTCGCATAGCACTATTATCTGTTTTTAATGCGGTCACCACGTCAAACTCTTCTTCATTCTCAGCAGCACTCATAATGTACGTAGACTGCAAAAAAAGAAAATCATTACATTATTTCACTTATATACATATAATGTAGACTGCAAGAAAAGGAATTAATTATCACATTATTTTACTTATATGTATATATATTAGAGTGTTTCATTTTTAAGTGTTGTGGTCAATGAAAATCTGATAATTTATGGAAAATAAAAAATATTCCCGTTTGAAAAAAATTCTAAGTTAATTCAATTTTTTTTTTTTGAAAAAAATGAATTCACAGCTTTTATAGAGTATTAAATTTGCTAAAAAAAATTATTTAGAGCAAACGCTCTCCGACTAGCTGAAAATTGATTATAATTGACAAAAAATTTTCTTTAAACTGGAATTTATTGATCTGACATTAATTATTTATTATCTTACAATAAACTCTATAAAAGCTGTGAATTCATTTTTTGCAGAAATCAAATTTTTATAATCAAAAAATCGACTTGAAGTCGAAAAAAACAATTTTCTCGTATTATTCATATGGGAAATCGAATTTTTGATACAGCGAAACCTCTAATTAACTTAGAATTTTTTTTAAATGGGAATATTTTTTATTTTCCATATATTATTAGATTTTCATTGACCACGGAAAAAAAAACATCGTCTAAAAATGAATCACTCTAATATAGTAATATATAATAACATATATATATATATATATATATATATATATATATATATATATATATATATATATGATTCAATCATTATTTATTCAATTATTGGACACTTATTTATTCAATTTTTAATAATTTTTGTACTTACCTATTTTTATTCGGACTCGGTAAATTGTTGCGTTCACTGGACGTTTACACGATTCCAAAATATCGTTGAAAATGAGTGTAAAAGATCGCGAGTAACTCCACTATATCAAAAATATGATTGCTGTATTTTTGTATGTATAAGTATTTCCAATTTGAGAATGTGCGATCAAGGTGATGGTCATAAGAGAACTAATTCTCAAAACTGTTGATGTTCCTTTGAGAAAAACAATTAAGAACAAAGTGTTGGAGATGGTGAGGGAAAAGTAGGCAGTGACAATTTGTTTATTGGCTAATAATTATATGGCGTGATGCAAGGTCGTCTAAATAATGGGATGCAAGATTCATTTTATGTATAAGAGACAACAAAGTGTTATTTAGATCTTAAAATATTAAGGAAAAACCCGACATAATCATTAAATTCTCGTAAATATCAATAAGATAAGAATATGGTTACTTTCACAAAATTTTGAATACAATTTTCCTTTGAAAGCTGACAATATTCACTCAGTAATAAACGAATAAATTCAAGTACTTTTGTAATGTAAAGACTATATCTATATATCTAATGTAGACCTCTATTTGGCCAGGTAAATTGGTTGAATTATGTCGACCTACTCAAACAAAATATCGATTGTTAACATAATGATTGAAAAATTGTAATAGATGAATTGTTTATTGATGCAAAATTAAATAAAAAATTGCACAATGAACAATTTCACGAAATTTATATGAATACGAAATTTCGTACTTGAAGATATTGTGAATAACACAATTGAGTTCGAAAAAAAATTTTTCAATATTAACAATTAATGTATTCACGAATCAACAGAATAATGGTAAATAACGCGACAATGCAAATGAAATATATGACATTGATCATATTTTTTTGTAATGATGAGAAACTCGATAACCTACATGGCGTTCAATAACAAATAGCGCATTGTGAGAAAATATATCAGTCTATAATTTCGGTCGACAATGCAATATTTAATCAGATTGATGGTTATCATTCATTACATTGTTTGAATATATAAGGAAAAAATAATTAATTCATGTACGAAATGAGCTTCATTCATATAGATAATTTGCAATAGATAAATGATATAATGTAATTTATGAATGAATTACAATAATCATTGAAAGCGTATTAATTATTCGAATGTTATATTTCAATATTACAGTCGGATCATGCACGTGACCGAATAAAGTCAGATGTAAAAATAATAGTAAAAAAATTATTTGTTTACCCATCATCTAATGTTAGTTTTAATCAATTAGTAATTAGTCAGTATGACTAATGTCCAACCAAATTTATTTACATTTACAATTACACATGAGAATTAAACATCATAAGTATTGTTGAAATATATATTTCCACTATATCATATCATCCTGTTTAAAATAATAAAAGTTATACAATTAAAGTAAATACAGAAATTATAATGTATGTTGTTATGTCTGCACCTCGGCGTGATAATATTAATATTAGATTCCATGAGGAATTTGCTTATATCATTGAGAGCGTCTCGTATAATTCGTTCCCATGCTGAGTCGTAGTGTAATGTATCCCTTTTGACGACGATAAGGAGTTATTTCTTAATGCAATATTCAGTTGGTAAAAATTATTAAGTCAGTCTTCTGCTAGCTCTCGAGAGAGTGCAATCTTTGGGCTCGAATCAGAAACAGATCATTTGTTTAGTATCGAATGTTTCAGAAAGTGAGAAATAATTAAAAGTATTTCGGAATATAGAATAAGAGTTTTAATAATAAACATTTTTTATGAGAAATATTACGTGTAACAGTGAATATTGTGCAGTTTAAATAAATAATAAATATCATAATAAGTGTAATTGAACAGTGTTACTTTGAATTAGTGAAACAAAACCATAATAAATCCCAGAATATTTCCACGGCATAACAAAATTGGTGGCAGCGGTAGAATTGGTGCCGAAGAGACTAGTGAAAAGAAAGGAAGAAAAATGAAAACAGCAACTATACTGTGAGTAAAAAGAAAAATTATTTATGAAACGCAGTTTTATAGATTATCGTGAAACAAAAATATCATCAGACGATTCTACATCTTCTGAATCGATACAAGAAAATTCGAATTCGAGCGAAACTGGAAAAAATTTTACAATGTCATTCGAAGACGCAATATTAAATTTAACAGAAATGATGGAAAAATTCCAAATGGAAGTTAGAACACTTAGACAAGAAGTAGCTGAAATAAGAAACTATAACGCACAAAATGCGACAGCCGACGGCTTGATAACTGACGATAATACGGATCAAGCCGATATAATTTCCACTGAACAAACGAATAATCCGCGAAAAGAAATAGAAGATCTGAAATCACAATTAGAATTAATTACCGAATTTGACGGCAATAATATATCAGTTGAGACATTCATCTTTGAAATAAAAACAATATTAATCGATATTCCAGAAGAATCAAAAAATAAATTCATTCGTTTATTAATCTCAAAAAAAATTATAAAGAACGCGAGAAAAACAATTGACGGACATGACATAAGATCCAGCGATGATCTTATTCATGCACTCCGAAATAATTTTGGTGAAACGAAATCATATGATATTGCTATCTTTGAAAGAAATCAATGCCAACAGAATAACGATAACATAATCACATACAATAAAAAATTTAACGAAATCCATTTGAATGTTAAACGAGCAATTAACGATAATCCTGATTTTGATGAAAATCATAGGAAAATTAGTCTTATAAATGAAGAAAAACAGGGTTTAGTGCAGTATATTAGAAGTCTTCGATATAACATTAAGATCTTTGTGAAGGCTGGTAAGCCTACAACACTACGCGAAGCTCAGAATTTAGCTCTAGAAACTGAAAGAGAAGAAACAACTACTAGATTCATTCATAAAAAACCCGGTCTGGAACAAAATAAAAATATTCCAAAACAGAACGAAACAAAGTATGCCGTTCAAAAACCAAGTAGACCAGGAAATAATAATACATTTGAACAACAAAGACCATTCACTTGTCATAATTGTGGAAGTCCTGAACATTTCATTAGAAATTGCCCTAAGAAAAATCAAAATTTTCCATCACGCCAAAATCCGACCATACCACCGAATCGAGTAAATTATACAGAATGTACAGAAAATCACGATGTCCTGGAGCAGTCTTCACAATTGAATTGGACAGTCACTCCGGAAGGAAATCATGTTCATTCCTCGCAGACACAGGAGCAGAAGTAAATGTTATCAAGGAAAAATGCACTAGAGGCTTACCGGTAAGAAAAACATTAGCTAAAATTACAGGCATAAATGATAAACCTCTAATATGTCAATGGGAATGTAAAGTTACGTTAGACAATGTCGATCATATATTCTTAGTAGTTCCTGATCATTTCCCATTAGATGAAGACGGAATTGCCGGACGCCCGTTTCTAGAAAAAGAAGATGCAATTATTTACTTCAAAGAGCGTAAAATAGTATTTAGAGAAAAATATCCAAAAATTACAAGCGTCGCTCCGGATTTGAAAGTTTTAAAAATCAATTATTCAACACAAAGAAGCGAATTATTAAAAGAAAGTACGCGAATCGATCACATTTTAAATAAAAACGAAAAAATAGAAATTTGGAATATAATAGATGAATTTCAGGATGTTTATCATTTACCAGGTGATTCGTTACCATATACTAATTTAATAGAACACAAAATCGAAACAAGTGATGAAATACCAGTAAACACAAAACAATATCGTTACCCCCCCAGCACAACATAATGTAATACAAGAACAAGTGAGCGAGATGCGCGATAAAAAAATTATACAAGAATCAGAATCACCGTATAATTCTCCCTTGTGGGTTGTTCCAAAAAAAAAAGATGCATCCGGAAAACAGAAATGGAGAGTTGTAATTGATTATAGGAAATTAAATGAAAAAACAAAGAAAGACGCGTATCCTTTACCCAATATAGAAGAAATACTTGACCAATTGGGTAATGCTAGATATTTTTCAGCTTTTGATTTAGCTAGTGGTTTTCATCAAATACCAATGAAAAAAGAACATCGGGAGAAAACTGCTTTTAGTACACCCCATGGTCATTTTGAGTTCTTGAGAATGCCTTTTGGGTTGAAAAATGCACCCGCTACATTTCAAAGAATGATGGACAATGCATTACGCGATTTGATTGGTAATGTTTGTTTTGTTTATTTAGACGACGTCGTAATTTATGGCAAGACGATGAAAGAACATAATGATAACTTGCACACATTTTTGAAAAGAATTAGAGATCTTGGCCTGAAACTTCAACCAGACAAATGCGAGTATCTTAAACCTGAATTACAATATCTCGGTCATATTATAACAGAAGAAGGCGTTAAACCAAACCCAGAAAAATGCAAATGCGTGTTGGAATTTCCTCAACCGAAAAATGAGAAAAATATCAGACAATTTTTAGGATTAACCGGGTACTATAGAAAATTCATAAAAGATTATAGTAAAAAGACCAAACCATTAACTAAATTACTACAGAAAAACGAAAATTATGTTTGGGGTAAAGAACAAGAGGAAGCATTTAATTTATTAAAATCCGAGTTATGTAGAGAACCGATTTTAGCATACCCAGATCTCACTAAAGAATTCACATTAACTACAGATGCTTCTGGAATCGCATTAGGAGGCATATTGTCACAAAATAAAAATGGCAAAGAACATCCAGTCTCATACACAGGTCGCGTACTAAATAAAGCAGAACAGAATTATTCTACTATCGAAAAAGAACTTTTAGCTATTGTATGGTGTGTCAAACATTTTCATCAATACTTGTATGGTAGAAAATTTAAAATAATTACTGATCACAGACCATTAGTGTGGCTTATGAATTTGAAAAATCCTCATTCTAGATTAGCTAGATGGAAAATTACTCTTGAAGATTACGAGTATGAAATAGTATACAAGAAGGGTAATCTCAACACCAATGCGGACGCATTGTCAAGAAATCCCGTGCTGATAAATAGAAGACTCAACGCGGACGATTTAATTGAGGTAGAAGATGATATTAATGAACCCGAGGGTTCAATAGATCATCCAGAAAATATTATTCAAATGAGTGAAATAGAAAATAGAAATGAGAATTATGTGAAAATAAGCAAAGAAATATATTTGACTGACACACGATTGCCTGAGGGCAGTGTTGACGTATCATTCATTAGAGAAGAAAACCCAGAACTATTCGAGGTATACACTGACGAAAATACCCAAGAATACCATATAACAATCGGAATAACCAAAGATATGTCATTAGAGAATTTAATGACGAAAATTACAGAATTAAAATACTTAATAATAGGAGAAGAAATTGCTGAATTGCATGTCGATCACGATTCTTGTATTGAGTTGACTGGATTTCCGCGGAAATCAATAGAAAAACTATGGAAAGACAATTTTTGTCACAGTAATATTAGAATTTATTTACATGAAAAACGAAGAATGATTCCTCGAGAAGAAGAAATTAGAAAAATATTGGAAGAAAACCATGATAGTCTCATAGGGGGACACGGTGGTGTAAAGAAAACTTATTACAGAATTATCGCGAACTATTTTTGGAAGACAGTGAGAAAAGATGTTGAAACTTACGTGAAAAATTGTGTCATATGTCAGAGAAATAAAGTGAACCGTCATCCGACTAAAATGCCAATGATTATTACAGATATTCCGAATAAATTCAACGATAAAATTGCAATAGATATTTGTGGGCCTTTTCCTATCACTAAAAATCGCAACAAATATATTTTGACTATACAAGATTGTTTAACTAAATATTTCATGGGTATTCCAATAAAAGACTTCACGGCAATAACTGTGATTCGAGAATTATTAGAGAAGTATATAAGTTATTTCGGTATTCCACGTAATATTTTAACCGACAGAGGAACAAATTTCACAAGTGATCTGATGAAAACTTTTGAGAAAATGATGGGAATAAAACCAATAACCACGACAAGCTTTCATCCACAAAGCAATGGTAGTTTGGAACGTACTCATCAAGTATTGAAAGATTATTTGAGACATTTTGCTAATGATAATGCTGATGATTGGGACGAGAGAATACACCTCGCAAATTTATACTTCAATACATCTAAACACGAAAGCACTGGATATACACCTTATGAATTAGTATTTGGAAATAAAGCGAATGATCTGTCGAGTATGAAGAAAAATTTGAACGTATCATATTTTGAATATCTAGAAGAATTACAAAGTAGAATCACTAGAAATCTCAACGAAACTAAGGAAACGTTATTAAAAAGTAAACAAGAAACTAAAGAACGATATGATAGAATGGTGAATCCACAGGAATTTCAACCTAATGATTTAGTATGGTTACGCAAAGAAAGTAATTCGAATGATAGAACCAATACATTGAATATTCCTTTTGAAGGACCATTTAGAGTGATAGAAAAAGTTTCTGATGTTAACTACAAAATTCAAAAAAATAGAAAAGAAATTGTCGTACATGCGAATAGGTTAAAATATGCTAATATTAATTTGTTTCAGATTTCTCTTGATTAATACAGTAAAAATTTACTCAAAGTTTTACGAGGAAACGTCATTCGATTCACTACCAAATTTATATATGGAACACCTCGGAGATGTCAGATTTTTCCATGAAACGTACAGTATTATATCATATATCAACTTGGATGAATTGACTGTGGAGGAGTCTGAGATCTACAAAGGTTTGGAAGTCATTAACAATTTATGCAACGATCAATGTAATGAAAAAATATTAATTAAAAGAATTCGGAATCAATTAGATATCACTAGAAAAAATAAATACAAAATGTTTTCTGCGATGGGCGTTCCTACATTATTTAGAAATAAAAGAGGAGTTTTTGATTTTGTTGGAAAAATTAGTAAAATACTTTTTGGTACTTTAAGTGAAGATGATGCCGAATATTATAATTCAGAAATTGATGCCATTCATAAAGATAATAAAAGAATTGCCGAATTATTTAAAAATCAAACCAGTATATTACAATTGAGTCTCCAAAAAACTGAAGGTCTTTTCATAGCTTATTCAAAAAAATTTCAAGAAATGCATGATAATATAGTGATATTAGACAAAAATTTACAGACATTGGAGGAAAAAGAATTACAATTACAAAAAGAATCGATGATAACCGAAATGTGTCTTGAGTTAGAGATAGCCCTTATGGAACTAGATAAAAACATTGACATTTTAATAGAAGCAGTAGTTTTGGCAAAAAGTGGTACAGTCAATCCCAGATTGTTGTCACCAGATGTGTTAATGAATGCGATTAATCTCATAAGAAATGAAAAGGGTAATGATCGAATGCCAATACCAATATCTAATGGCAATTACTTTGAATACTTAGAAGTTAGTGAAGTCGTAATAACTATTATAGAGTATCGTTTGGTTTATATCTTAAAAATACCAATATTAGAGTTAAGTAACTATAAAGCATACAGAGTGATACCAGCACCAAAATTAATTAAAGAAAATTTGTTGGCGTATATATCAACCCCTGATGATTACATAATTACTAATGATGAAAAATTATTGTATAGTCCTATTGATGAACGTTATCTGAAAGATTGTAAAACTCATAAAAAGCGCTATTTTTGTAAAAGTATCTTTCCAAAATATTATATTAAAGCACATGATGCATGTATCAGTAAAGTCGTGAATAGTCCAGCAAAGCTGAAAGAAGATGATTGTAATATTAAAATGGTTTCGGCAAGACATACAGTCTGGATTCAATTCAAAAGTAATGATAAGTGGTTATATTGTACAGTAACTCCAGAAATTATTAAGATAATTTGTAATAATAAAGTAGAAGAAATATTAATAGAAGGCACAAAAATACTTTGGGTATCTCCGGGATGTACTGTAGTGTCTGACGATGTAACATTTCATTCATACCTTGATACCGTTATAAATAATAACGCATTTATTCCATTGATCAAAAATAATTTTAGCGAAAATTTCAAAATATTCAATGATCCAAATTTAAATCTTAGCTTAATAAAAATACACAATATTGAAACACCTGATGTGAAAATTGGTGATTTAACAAAGTTTGGTACAAATCTGCACGAAATTGTCAGAGAAGCTACAGAAATTGGTAATCATGAAAGAACAAAAACCTGGTATGAAAAAACGATTAGCTGGATCACCTATGCACTTTATGTTGTAGGTTCGATAATAATATTATACATCTTGAATAAATTTAAGATTTTCTCACTTCTGAAATGCTTGATAACTGGCGCGTTCCAGCCATGTAGTCGAATATACAATCATTGTTTGTTTAATTACGGTAATAATAATCGGAATCACAATTCATGTGGAACTGAAATTGCAATGAGACATCTGAATATTGCCGAGTCTGACTCAGTATCAAGTATACCTAGTATATCTCCTACCCGTGTCAGAAGAGTTATCAGACATCCTACAATAAAAAAAAGTACACATAAGTCTCGGTTACAAATATCGGAATTTGATGATGAATAATAAATTTGGTTTAAAAAAAAAAAAAAAAAAATCACTTATTGAAATTTGAAAAGGTGATTTTCATCTAAGGTTGGGGGTGTTATGTCTGCACCTCGGCGTGATAATATTAATATTAGATTCCATGAGGAATTTGCTTATATCATTGAGAGCGTCTCGTATAATTCGTTCCCATGCTGAGTCGTAGTGTAATGTATCCCTTTTGACGACGATAAGGAGTTATTTCTTAATGCAATATTCAGTTGGTAAAAATTATTAAGTCAGTCTTCTGCTAGCTCTCGAGAGAGTGCAATCTTTGGGCTCGAATCAGAAACAGATCATTTGTTTAGTATCGAATGTTTCAGAAAGTGAGAAATAATTAAAAGTATTTCGGAATATAGAATAAGAGTTTTAATAATAAACATTTTTTATGAGAAATATTACGTGTAACAGTGAATATTGTGCAGTTTAAATAAATAATAAATATCATAATAAGTGTAATTGAACAGTGTTACTTTGAATTAGTGAAACAAAACCATAATAAATCCCAGAATATTTCCACGGCATAACAATGTATATATATTTATGAATGGAATATAATTTGAGAACTTTCAAAATTATATACAAAACATTTAATTCAGTATTGTATTTTTATTTTATTTGAACAAATATATATATTCCGATTCATCATGATTTCATAAATAATTATGAGAAGTGAAAAGAAATGTATATTGTGAACTATTAATTATTTATTGAAATGATAAAAATGGAGAACATCGAATTTGTTCAAAAAAAAATATTTTACGATCGTTTATCTTCGTTCTTTGTTATCTGTGACTATCGCGCCTAGCGCGCATAAAAAAACGCATTCAGTGCGCAAACAAATAACGTCCTAAATTTAGAAGAGGGTTCATGTCGACTTTCTCAAAGATCTATTTATTGACTTTGCCCATTTCGCTGAAATTAAAGAATGATTTTATGTCATATATAAAGATTTTATGTCATATATAAATAAAATATATGACATTTTATTTATATATTATACATATCCATATATAGATTAAAAGTCGTGTCTACTGTTCTCATTTGTTAATGTTGATCATTATAGCATGATAGCATGTTTGGCCACGGTAAGTCCCATAACCGACTCTATGAGATTAATAATTTGGTTCTTTTTAGATAAACATATTGTTTCATTTGTTTATAACTTAAAATTTTCATGTCAAAAATGCGAATCATATAATTATATTTAATATTTAAAATATAATTTATTCAATGTTTTAATAAAAATTTAATGAGAATTTTTCTAGATCATTGGGGTTGAGGCTCGCGTGAGAAAAGAACCCATTTATGAATATTGTAGAGACGGCCATGGCGTAGCATATCATAGGTTCGTATGAGAAAATAAGAGGCGTCAATAATGAATATGATTCAATAATTATTTATTCAATTATTGGGCATTTATTACTATTTTCAGAATATATAAGATTATTTAACGGAACAGTGGTAAATGACGCAACAATGCAGATGAAATATATGACATTGATCACATTTTTTTTTAATGATGAGAAACTCGATAATCTGCGCGTCGTAATGAAACTGCGCGTCGTCCAGTTATGAATTATAATATATATTAATTTCACAATACTCTATATAATAATTATATAGAGTATTGTGAGAAAATATATCAATTAGTATATTTCAATAGATAATGCAGATTGTAATAGCATTAAGGTCTCTAAATTTACTATTTATAAATTTGTAAATTGTTAAAATACGTGATTATGTTGTAATATGTATATAACAATTAGTCTAGTAGTTGACGGTGTCGCACTGCCGCAGCCATTGTTGTTACTTTTGTGTCTCATTGTAAAATTTGTACATTATGATTTATTTGTTTATTTGTTTAAACAAAAGACAACCTCCCATCATATATTTTCCAATGATTATACCTGCAGTTGAGGAAAGCTTGAGCCTCTATGCGTGATACGTTGGATCTTTAAAAGAAATGCTGTATCCCTCTCTTCTTCCCCTTGACCACATTATCCATATTTTGCGCTATTATAATAATTATGTACTGAACATGGAAGAAGAAAAATATATGAAGAAGCTCGAAAAACCGTTGGCAAAAGTATTGTACCTACACTTTTTTTTATGAATATACTATAAAAATATGAAGGGTCAGGAAAACCCCGTTGTACCATCTTCTACGATCATCCACTGGAAATTCCCGCCATAAAATATATCGTCCTCTTTTCGTAGCCCGAACTTTATATTGTTTATAGTTTAAAAGACATCTGTGAAATGTTTGTTAACTGACCAATTGGAGACGCTAAATAAATGTTAAAATCTGGGAATATACTCTGGAAATGCTGAATTGCATCTGTATTCATAATTTGAGATGTTGGAGGTGCACATATAACGGTGGAATATATACGGATTCATTTGTCTTGTGGTTAAGGTAAAAATTTGTTCAAATATACATATATATATATTCCGGGCGAATTCTCAATTTCAATAATTACAATCTTTATTTTCAGTGTTTGCTCCTCAAAATATAGGATCATCTTGGTTTCGAAAGTATATCATCTCAAGGTAGCATTGTATATTTAATATCATATTCATAATTTTATATATTTGTAGTATTAGATTTATTTTATTTCATTTTATTTTATTTTTCTTTTCAACTGCATTTATTGATTGAATAAATACATATATATATATATATATATATGCATCTGCTTTGAATATCATTAAATGAATGTTCATTATATATTGTCCATGTATATGTGTATATATTCAATAAGTGTAGTTAAAAAGAAAAATAACATAAAATAAAATGAAATAAAATAAATCTAATACTATATATATAAAAAAAAATATATATATAATGAAATT
>OW445485.1:10509241-10578188 GCA_918226075.1 Microctonus brassicae | reverse complement strand
GTAGCACTCAGAGAACGCCATTTAAGCTGATGACCGGTGTGGATATGAGAATTAAAGAGGATCCACACATTCGAGACCTCATAAATGATGAATGGATAAAGGGATTCGAAGAAAATCGAGACGAACTTCGTGACATAGCCAAGCAGTCCATTTCTAAACTGCAAGAAGAAAATAGAAGAGGTCAAAACAAACGACGCAAAGAGGCAACACATTATCAGTTGGGTGACTTAGTGGCTATCCGACGAACGCAATTTGGTCCAGGTTTGAAGCTTCAGCCGAAGTTTCTGGGACCGTACCGAATAACAAAAACAATGAGACATGACCGCTATTTAGTCGAGAAGGTTGGAGAACATGAGGGACCGAGAGAAACATCAACTGCGGCTGATAGTATGAAGCCATGGATAACCAACCTGGAGGTTATTAATGAAGAATAGAGAAGTTACACAATCTGAGGGCAGATTGCCTGGTCAGGAGGGCCGAATGTAGTGCCGAGAATATTCTAGGAGTACGAGAACGTTCTCGAAGCGGACGGTCCCCTGGCTAGTGCAATAAAGTAATAAAAGGTCAGGTCAACTTTTCCAAATGCATTCCGAACGGACATAGTTTAAAAGAACAAACAAGAAGATTCCCGAACACAAGCAAAATAGTATATAAACAGAGGACATCAGCCCAGGAGTCAGTCAAGTCTAGACCAGCGATAAGGCAACAATCTAGTGGTAGAGCCTGACCACTGCACCAAGGCAATCGACTACGGTAGAGCCTGACCGTGTACAGAGAGAGAGAGAGAGAGAGAGAGAGATACCCGAAATAACCGTACACACAGAGAGTACACTGACACACAGCCATACACACATACACACATAATTGTAAAAGCATATAGTAAATAAAATACACATTAAAATAGACTACAGTGACTTATTCACCAATACCTCAGCCACTACATCCTACATGTATGTATGTATGTATGTATGTATGTATGTATGTATGTATGTATGTATGTATGTATGTATGTATTGTGACGGTGCTCAACCCGCAAGTTGAGTTGATTCGCTTACTATCTTTCTCTGGCGAACTTACCGTCAACTCTATATGATTTATTCCGGACTAGAATAAACCCAAGGGATGCCACCCCAATTTTATTGTGTATTTTGATATTTGGAGAAGCTAAAATTGGGGAAAAGTCTTCTTGTTATTTTTTTAAGTCTTAATCAGGAAAAGGTAATTGACGAATAATTATTTCACAAATAATTATAATTGGAGATTAAATTATAGCAATTATATATTTGAAATTAGAACAAACGAAAGCGAATAATTGTGTTTAATTTGAACAGAAATTTTAAATTGATAATGATATTAATATTAATATAGAACAGTTATAATAGTTTGTATTACTCTTTTACTCAATTATCGTGGGTATTATATTCTATCCGGTGGATCTCATAACCTTTTCTAAGGGTTATGTACAATGAGAATTCCGGATGTTTTGTTACTTAATTTTGGTGTGAGCCCAGTGATGGGTCTACAAACATTGAATCGCAGTTAATTCTTAACTCTTAACGTGGACTTAGAATAATATTCACTGCTGCGCTGATTAATCTTTCAAAAACAATACTCAAAGAATTGCGTCAGCACGTGGCTAATCATCTACACGTGTATACGAATTGTTATATTAATTTTAACGACTTACAATTTACCTCAATTAATCGTTTCACTCTCAATACAATCGAATTTATATCTTCCTTCCTTTTACAATTCTTTGATCCTTGTTTCCTTTATTTTCTCTCTTATTTTTCCTTGAATATATATTCTTTTCCATTCACTCGCTCTTTCACACTCGAGTCTCTCTTTCCAAGTGCTGACAAGATGGCCGTCTTCTTTTCTCTTGCTTTTGTTATATCCCCAGTATAGGGATATATGTTTAAGCATAGAATAAATAGATTATAAGAAACTACACTTTAAGTAAACGTAAAAATAAGGCATATACCTATATATAAGTAAGATAAACGAGAACTGCGATCGATATTACAGAATTCCATCAAATAATTAGACGATTGAATTCTAATTAATAATTAAATATCTGTATACATTTAATGAACATTTAACGAACATTACAATTAAAGTATGAAATATAAAATAATTTAATTGCGCAACTAAAAACTAGAATTGACCAATATCATACACTATAAATAATAAAAGCAGTATAAAATAAATACCAGGAAATATCAAGAAAAACTAACAGACTCTTACTTGAAATCAGAACTAAAACAAAATATGATATGAATAAATATTCAAACATTATCGCACTTAGAAATAACAGAAATAACCATTAAACAAAAAATGCACTTTCATGAACTCTAAATAATGTACATACGCTAAACATAAATGTCAAACATTTTAAATAAATATCTTTTTATATATATATTTCGATATAGAAATGAAATTCATAAGTTAAACAGAACATTACCCATAAGAACACTTGGCATCAAATACCAAGAAAAGCAATAAAACTAAGGGTACCATTCAGGAAATAAATAAGAAATAATATACCTCAAGGAAAGTACCCGATGAAATATGAACGACATACACAAATAAAAATTAGAAGTATATAACTATGATAAGTATATATGAAATAAACATAACACTTATAGAATTACTCATATCAAATCAAACCCCTTCCATTTAATCGCAAAAACCAATAGAATCAAATAGAATGAAAATAAAGCAGGAAAGGGAATTGTTTAAATAAAGGTAACCAATGATAAAGCTGTTTGGACCGTGAGAAACTTTGATTTCTCCTTCCATCTAAACTTCTTCATCTAACATCTAAATTAAAAATAGTAAAGTTAGTTCTCCGACGATCAACGAAAAGAAAAGTTCTCCGATAGACATCAAATCGATTAGTTCTCCAAGTTCACTCGAAGTCTGAATTCTATAATAATTGTAGAAGTAAATAAATCCGCAGTCGATCTATAAAATCAATAAGATATATTATTCAAATTTAAACGGCACATCACGTTTCCAGAGTTAAGTAAAATCGAGCGAAGTTAAAGTTCTCGCTCAGTAACAAAAACCTGAGAGTGATATCGTGCGCGTTTCTTTTCGTTTGAAATGAATTAAATCGAGGATAATAAATAATCAATAAATTAATCGATCGGAGTTCTCATCAGTTAAGCTCTAATATTATATAAACATTATAAATTAGATAAAAGTAGAATTATTTTCAATTAGTTAAATGTTGAGTGACGTTTATTAAAAAGTTTCATTCTTGTGTAATTAAGTGAATAAATAATAACATTAAGTTTAAACCTGTGTCAAATAAACATTCATTTTCCACCTGCTAACGACCATCTTCACAATTTAACTAGTTTCTGAAAAGAACCTATTATTTCTTCCGAAGGACAATAAAATTCCTACAATCCAACAAAACAAACAATAAATATAGTAAGGTTGATTGAAATACTCCGGAACATCGCAGTGATTGGCCCTCAACCAATCTAGGAGCAGAGGCGGCAACTACAAATGAGAATTCAACATCAAGGTAAGCCTCTCTCCACAGTTCGCGTGTTCCAGGACGTAACAGCCTTACTATAATAAAAACTGGTGGCAGCGGTTACCGGAAATTAGTTATTGTGACCTTTTTGCGGTGAAAATTGAAACAAGTTAACAGTGAAAAAGTAAAACCATCTTTCGAACAATAAAATTATATTAATTATAAAGTGTCTATATATAATAAATTAAACAAAAGTAAAAAAATATTAACACATTATTTAAGTGAAATAGTGCAACCAATAAATACCAGAGTGTTTTCGAAAAGTGTGCCTTACTATAATAAAAACTAGACGTCAAAGCAGCCGTCAAGTGAAAATAAACAACATCTGTGACCTGAGGCCCACAAGGATCATCGACCGCAGACAAGTGGAAAATAAACAGGGGACCAACCATCGCAGATACAGCATCCCGATAAACTACAAGTCTACATCATCATTAACGTAAATAATAGAATAATTAGTAAATAAGATATCTTATAACATTGTAAAAACAAAATTTCAAAATGGCACAAAATAATCACACAGTAGGGGATGGCACTACACAAGGCGCAAGTGGTGCAGATAACACACTATATAGAACAGCAAACCAAACAAACGCAAATAATGACCTCAAATCATTCCTCAAATACGTCCCAAATTTCGACGGTACAGAAGAAGGCTGTACCACGCGTGCATTTATTATTTGTTGCGAAAAAACGAGAGAATTTTTACCTCAAACAAATGAAGAAAATATAGTTTTTGCATTAATGAGTAAATTCAAAGGACGATATGCCGCGAAAATAATTGAAGAAAAAATTAAAACGATAGATAATCTAATAGCTTTCATCCGCTCACAATTCGAAAGTCCGCCTGTACCATATACTGATAGAATAGTAAATTTTAAATCATTTCGACAAGGGCATAAAGAAAAAGTAGCAGTATACGGGAACAGAGTAAAAGATTTATTGTGCGAAATAGTAGACGAAATAAACCAGTCGGAGGGAGATAATAAGGAAGAAAGAGAGAAATTCGTCACAGAAATGGCAGTAAGCGGATTTTTAAAAGGTCTTAGACCACAATATGTTAGATTATTAAAAAAAATGAAATTTGAAAAATTAACATTTGCGATAAAAGAAGCAATAGAAGCAGAAACTCTATGTAATGAATTTCCCAATCTAGCAATGGAGAATAACGCAGCATCGTGTTTCAATGTACAACATGAAAGAAAACAGAACGCACATTTACAAGATAGAAATAACAAAAATTGTAATTATTGTAATCGAACAGGGCATGAATGGAGTGAATGCAGAGTCAGAAAAAGAGATAATGATTCAAAGTATGGAAATGATAGAAACGTTCGTAATGTTAATCAACAGTGGAATAGTAATAGAAATAATTACAATAATCGAGGTAATAACAACATAAATAACAGTAATAATATTCCTAGTAATAACCGTAATCAAAATAATAGAAACAACAGAGGTAGTAACAATCAATATACTGATAATAACCGAAGTAATAATTCAAATTACCAGAACAATAGATCAAATGCCAATAAAAATCATAGACAAAATAGTCAAAATAATAGTTCAAGCAGGTATAACATTCAGTGTAGCTACTGTCATAAGCTAGGTCATATCGCAATTGAATGTAGGAAACGTATATATGAAGAGCAACACAGACAGAATGGTTTTCCCGCCTTAGAAAATAATAGACCGAGCGAAACACAACCGGGAAACGAACAAGGAGCCCCTCGCAGCGGCGCGCCGACGGGAAATACTCAATAAACAAAGCGCCCAAATATCGTCAAAATAATTCTCAAGAAAATAAAATACTAACTGCTAACTGTAACTTTAACTCAATATCACCAACATATAATTCTCCTGCAATTAATATAAAATCTAAACAATTAAAATACCCAATTAATAAATTTTTGGTAGACACCGGCTCGCAATTAAATTTAATAAAAATAAATATGATAAAAAACATAAACCAAATAAATAATAATATATCATACGAATTAAAAGGAGTTTCTAAACATGATAAACCAAGAACATTAGGAAGCATACAATTAAATTTAAACGGTTTAACTGGTATATTCCATGTAGTATCAGAAGATTTTCCGCTGGATTATGCAGGTATAATAGGTACTGAATTCATGCATGTAAATAACGGCGAGATCAGTTACATCAATAGAGAAATTATTTTTGACGAACAAAAATTTCCTTTCGCGAGCAATGAGAGAATCACATTACCAGCACGACAGAAAACGCTCATGTTCATAAGAATTAGCAATACGCAAAATGAAGAAGGATATATTCCCCGAATATCTTTGGGAGAAGGCATATATGCTGGAGAAGCAGTCGTAACATCAAAAAATGGAGTAGCGTACTTGTATGCAATTAATACAGGAGATAAAGATGTGAAGGTAGATGTACCCGTAATACCCTTGTATCCATTCGATACAAGTGCAGACGAGGACGAAACATTTAAAGGGCCAGATACAGCTGAACGCCAGACAAGCTCAAGTGCACAGGGCAACGACCGCGTTAAAACTGTATTAGAACTTTTACGCCTAGACCATCTGAATATGGAAGAGAGTAAAGCCGTAAATAAACTCATTGAAGAATACGCTGACCTTTTTCATATACCTGGAGAATTCTTACGAGCCACAAATGTCACGACCCATGCAATACCAACAAGTGACAACGCTCCGATATTTACACGTCAATATCGTCATCCTCCATTTCAAAAACCGGAAATTGCAAAACAAATTGATGACTTAATTAGCATGAAAATTATTCAACCATCCACGTCGCCATATAATTCGCCTCTTTGGATAGTACCGAAGAAAGATGACTCTAAGGGAAATAAAAGATGGCGTTTGGTAATAGATTATCGTAAACTCAATGAGAAAACCATAGGTGACGCATATCCATTACCATTAATAACTGACATACTAGACCAATTGGGCGGAGCTAAATACTTCTCTACATTTGACCTTGCTTCTGGATTTCACCAAATAGAAATGCATCCAGATGATAAACATAAAACAGCATTTACTACACCACATGGACACTATGAATTCAATAGAATGCCATTCGGTTTAAAAAATGCTCCCGCCACATTCCAGCGACTAATGGATGTTGTATTACAAGGTTTACAAGGCAACGACTTATTTGTATACCTAGACGATATTGTAATTTACGCAAGATCCATAGAAGAACACGCGGTTAAATTTAAAAAACTTGCTGAACGTCTAAGAAAAGCTAACTTATCCTTACAGCCAGACAAATGTGAATTTTTAAGAACAGAAGTAAAGTATCTTGGTCATGTAATAGGTGCAGATGGAGTGAAACCTGACCCACAGAAAATCGCAGCAGTAAAGAACTTTCCTGTCCCGAAGACTACAAAAAACGTTAGAGAATTTTTAGGACTAGCTGGATACTACCGTAGATTTATTAAAGACTTTGCGAAAATCGCTAAACCTCTGTCTAATCTCACTAGTAAAAATGTAACTTTTGAATGGACTAGCGAACATAGAGCCGCGTTTGAAATATTGCGCGATAAATTATGCGAAGCACCAATATTAATATATCCAAACTTCAATGAAAAATTTAATGTCACGACAGACGCATCAAATTTCGCTTTAGGCGCTGTTTTATCACAAGGCAAGATAGGTGAGGATGCAGTAGTAGCATACGCTTCACGCATATTAAATAAACATGAAAAAAATTACTCTACTGTTGACCGAGAAATGGCAGCAACTGTATTTGCCCTAAAGACATTCAGACCCTATCTCTACGGGAGATCATTCACTTTGTTTACGGATCACAGACCGCTAGTATGGATTAACGCATGGAACGATCCTACTTCGCGCGTAATGAGATGGCGTGAACGATTGAAAGAATTCGATTTTACCGTATGTTATAAAGCCGGAAAAGTCAATACTAATGCAGACGCATTATCACGTAATCCTGTAGAATCTAAGGAATTAAATATGATAAGAGGTTATCATAAAACAAGTGCCTGGGAGAATACGAGTGCCCCAGAGAAAGAATTTCAAATTGAAAAAAATATAAGAAATATTCCACATACCTCTGAAACGAGCTGTGAAGATAGTGATGATGAAATATATCGTAAAAATTATAAATTACTTAAATTAAATAAAAATAAAAAATTAAAAACATTAAAGAGACGAAACGTGTTGCCTATAAATGCGGATGACCCTAGAGGAACGCAGGTAGCAACACCCAAGTCAGAGTCAGATAATCTGTCGTCAAGTCTATGGCCTGATCAACCGAGCACGAGCCGACAGGAGTCAAATAAAAATGAAACTGAAATTAAACAAATGCTTGAATATAGTCAAAAAGAAGATAAAAAAATATCGATGAAGAGAGATTCAGACAAAAAGCGTTCAATTTATCCCGAAGGAAAGACTAACCTCGAGAAATTGGATCCACTTTCGACCGAGGAAGAAATAGTGGAAACGCCTTTAAGAATCCCTCACGCGCATTCATCAAGAAACATTATATTACCTAAAAAGAAAGTACAATTTTTACCCTCTGAAGATTATCCAGAGGAAGTTGAAAAAGAAATAAGTAAGAATAAATTTTTGCAATTTGAAAGCGACAATACAGCGTCAGGAAAAATAAAGCATAAAACAAGTTCGAGTATCAATGCATTACCTGATACTCATATGAATAAACCTCTTAGATATGGATTCGCTACATCCACACCGATGACAGAAATAAATATCAAAGCACGAGAGAAAGAGAGGAAATCACTAAGTCCACTATCTCCAATACTTCAAAATCAGACAAGTATGGAAATGAAACGTAGATCATCTTATAACAGAGAAAAATTATTTGATGAAAGAAGGAAAATAAGAATAGAAGAAGAAGATATAGTTGACAATCTAGAGAGCGAAAAGGGTACATCAATAATTAACCCCGGAATTATAGAAACTACCAATAATAGACCACGACAACCAGTAACAACCACGAATAATGAATTAATTAAAGACAATATTGAAGAAAATGCACTAGCAACCGAAAATCAAGAAATATCTGGTGTATCATCCGCTACGAGCGACGACAACGAAGAAGAAAATATTGATAAACAAACATCTAAGAAATTGAAAGAATCATCAATATTACTCACAAAAGAAATAACAAAAAATGAACCTGTACTACGACGTTCTCAGCGCACACGAAAAGTAAACATAAGGTGTCCCTGCTGTGTCAATAGGACGACACATAAACCTCGAACATCTAGACTTAAAATATCGGGTGTGAGTGAGAAGGAAAATGTCGACAGGACCCAAATAACACAACATCTAGACACGCCGAGAAAACTAGAAACAGTAATAGAAGAGAGTAAAGTAAAAACAGATGTGTCTCTACCAAATGACCCATCTACCAGAAGTGTGAATGAAAATTCTTCTCAATTAATACTCACAGATTACCCAATAATTTCTGATGATGATAGAGATAATGATAAATCTATAATTAATAATGATAAAAATAATTCATTGAAAAACATTACCAAAACTAATTCTATAATGCAATCGCCACAAAATCCATCGATAAACATCTCTTCAGACAATAAATCAATAAATAAATTAATAACTATAACACCGAATGACCAAAGTAAAAATGTAAATCAATCTTTACCTAATCAAAACGAAAATACTATCACGAACAAAACACAACATTTCATAAATATAATCGACTCGCGCGATAATTTAGAAATGAAGAAAGATAATTATATTTGTTTTTTATCAGCTGATGGAACAGTTTCAAGCGAAATAAGCAAACGCTTCATAGAAAAGGGATGGTTAAAGAATGTGAACCCTCACACTGAGTTCGAAGTAGGAGACATATTAATTAATAAAATTAAAAATAAATTTTTATTTGGATTAGTCGTGCAAGCTAACGACACAAGCGCACTAAAGGAAGAAGATTTTTGTTTAGCTTTCACTAATTTAAAGGAACATATGATCGAATCAAACATCGAATCAGCTAGTATATCACAAGGTAGAAGCGACATTAAAGAAACAGCATGGATAAAAATTAAAGATATTCTGAGAAATATTTTTGACGGTACAAATATAAGAATTACAATTTGCAAGGATAAAATTTCAATACCTAATAGTGATGACCGACAAAATATTATTAGGGAATGCCACGAGAGCCCTGTAGGCGGTCATAAAGGCATGACCAAAACATACAACAGAGTGAGACAAAGATACTTTTGGGATAACATGAAAAAGGATATAGAACACTACATAAAGCACTGCGTGAGCTGTCAAAAGAAAAAATTAGTGAGACTTAAAACCAAACAGCCAATGGTTCTCACTGATACATCAGCTGACGTTTTTGATAAGGTTGCTCTCGATATTGTCGGACCACTTGAAAAATCTAATCGCGGATACAAATACATATTAACTATGCAAGATGATTTATCTAAGTTTTGCATTGCTGTACCATTAATCCAAGCTACTGCAGATGAAATCGCAAGAGGTATAGTTGAGAACCTCATAACTCAATATGGGTGTCCCAAAGCATTCTTAACCGATCAAGGTGCAGCCTTTATTGGAAAAGTCATGAGACGACTCGCAAAAGCATTTAAAATTCAACAAATAAGAACAACAGCTTTTCACCCACAATCAAATGGATCGTTAGAACGAAGTCATCAAGTTCTAGCCGATTACTTAAAACATTATTTGAATAAAAAAGACTGGGACGAATGGATTCGTCATGCCATGTTTTCATATAACACGAGTAAACATGAAGGAACAAAATTTACACCCTTTGAAATAGTATATGGCAGAATAGCACGTATACCATCAGAATTCGCACCAATTGATGAATTAAAAACATACGAAGGATATTTAAAAGAATTATCAGAGAAATTAACCGAAATCCGACAAACTGCTAGACAAAATTTAGAAAACGCTAAATTAAAATCGAAATTCCACTATGACAAAAAAATTCACCCTGTGAAATTTGAGATAGGTCAGAACATATATTTAGTCAAGGACCACCGGGCAGGAAAACTTGACGACAACTATAAAGGCCCATATAAAATAACAGATGTTATACCCGAGAAAAATGACATAGAGATACAAGTTGACAAAAATACACGAAAAATTGTTCATTGTGATCGAGCAAAAATAGCTTATTTATGCCAAATAACAAAATAAAAAAAAAAAATGTATATATATATACATATATTCTTAAACTAAAAATAAAAAAGAAATTAAGAAAAAAAAAACTATCGAAATAAGTAGAGGAAGCTCACCCTAGAGTAAGCCATCCCCAACAAGCCAGATAATATAGAAATAATTATAAAATTTAGATTATAAGATAATAAAATTATGTAAAACAAATTAAGTGATAAGAATAAAATTTATACATCATAAAATAAAAATACACACGTTGAAATAGTTAATAAAAATCTGAAATATTTTTTCTCAAAGAAAAGCAAGGGAAAATTCAAACGTTATGAATTTAAATAGATCAGTGCATCGAACGAGGACGTTCGATCTTTTTTAGGTGGGGAGGTGTTATATCCCCAGTATAGGGATATATGTTTAAGCATAGAATAAATAGATTATAAGAAACTACACTTTAAGTAAACGTAAAAATAAGGCATATACCTATATATAAGTAAGATAAACGAGAACTGCGATCGATATTACAGAATTCCATCAAATAATTAGACGATTGAATTCTAATTAATAATTAAATATCTGTATACATTTAATGAACATTTAACGAACATTACAATTAAAGTATGAAATATAAAATAATTTAATTGCGCAACTAAAAACTAGAATTGACCAATATCATACACTATAAATAATAAAAGCAGTATAAAATAAATACCAGGAAATATCAAGAAAAACTAACAGACTCTTACTTGAAATCAGAACTAAAACAAAATATGATATGAATAAATATTCAAACATTATCGCACTTAGAAATAACAGAAATAACCATTAAACAAAAAATGCACTTTCATGAACTCTAAATAATGTACATACGCTAAACATAAATGTCAAACATTTTAAATAAATATCTTTTTATATATATATTTCGATATAGAAATGAAATTCATAAGTTAAACAGAACATTACCCATAAGAACACTTGGCATCAAATACCAAGAAAAGCAATAAAACTAAGGGTACCATTCAGGAAATAAATAAGAAATAATATACCTCAAGGAAAGTACCCGATGAAATATGAACGACATACACAAATAAAAATTAGAAGTATATAACTATGATAAGTATATATGAAATAAACATAACACTTATAGAATTACTCATATCAAATCAAACCCCTTCCATTTAATCGCAAAAACCAATAGAATCAAATAGAATGAAAATAAAGCAGGAAAGGGAATTGTTTAAATAAAGGTAACCAATGATAAAGCTGTTTGGACCGTGAGAAACTTTGATTTCTCCTTCCATCTAAACTTCTTCATCTAACATCTAAATTAAAAATAGTAAAGTTAGTTCTCCGACGATCAACGAAAAGAAAAGTTCTCCGATAGACATCAAATCGATTAGTTCTCCAAGTTCACTCGAAGTCTGAATTCTATAATAATTGTAGAAGTAAATAAATCCGCAGTCGATCTATAAAATCAATAAGATATATTATTCAAATTTAAACGGCACATCACGTTTCCAGAGTTAAATAAAATCGAGCGAAGTTAAAGTTCTCGCTCAGTAACAAAAACCTGAGAGTGATATCGTGCGCGTTTCTTTTCGTTTGAAATGAATTAAATCGAGGATAATAAATAATCAATAAATTAATCGATCGGAGTTCTCATCAGTTAAGCTCTAATATTATATAAACATTATAAATTAGATAAAAGTAGAATTATTTTCAATTAGTTAAATGTTGAGTGACGTTTATTAAAAAGTTTCATTCTTGTGTAATTAAGTGAATAAATAATAACATTAAGTTTAAACCTGTGTTAAATAAACATTCATTTTCCACCTGCTAACGACCATCTTCACAATTTAACTAGTTTCTGAAAAGAACCTATTATTTCTTCCGAAGGACAATAAAATTCCTACAATCCAACAAAACAAACAATAAATATAGTAAGGTTGATTGAAATACTCCGGAACATCGCAGTGATTGGCCCTCAACCAATCTAGGAGCAGAGGCGGCAACTACAAATGAGAATTCAACATCAAGGTAAGCCTCTCTCCACAGTTCGCGTGTTCCAGGACGTAACACTTTCTCCATTATCCTCCGGACGCCCATTGGCTGAATCATTATTCACTAGCTTCTCCGGAGCTATAGTCATGCATTTACTTTGTCGCCACCTATCGGCCACTGATCCTATTAATGTAAGTTACCGATGATTTGCGTATCTTAAGTTGGCACTAGTAACTTATGGTCTTGGTCATAGATGACTTGCGGAATTTGTAGACTAAGTTACAGATGACTTGCGTATCTTAAGTTGGCACTAGTAACTTGTGGTCTTGGTCATAGATGACTTGCGTAATTTGTAGACTAAGTTACAGATGACTTGCGTATCTTAAGTTGGCACTAGTAACTTATGTTCTTGGAGACAGCCATTATATCTGACAGAGTTACAGTCATTACGATTTCACTATATGCGATTATCGTTACTTACGGGATTACATCTAGTCGTGTATGTCCGCAACGAGAATCTCCTTCAGTTGACCGCTGGATCTTGTAGGTTATGTTCGGCTACAACAACATCTTGTGAATAATACTAGTAGACTTTTCTCCGGAGTGTAGTATATCCATACATGACTGTATTGACGATGATAGCATGGAATAGCAGCGTCTTATGTTTCCCTTGGATCCAGGCTGCCGTAGACCACCGGCTCACATACATCACATGACTCATTCACAGCTCAAGATTATAAGACATAAATTAAATTACAGGATTAACTCAGCACAGCAGTTATATTTGGATGAATGAAGTAATGAGTGACAAGCCACCTCATTACAGTATGTATGTATGTATGTATGTATGTATGTATGTATGTATGTATGTATGTATGTATGATGTTAGAACGAGAAATGATTTTAAGTGATGAAAGAAGTCATGAAGTTAATTTTGTTTGGTCAGCAAGATGATGCGTTCCCAGGGTACAGAGTTGCAATATCAGCGCCTGGAAATGCAGCTGAAACGATATGATTGGGAGTTGCATTGTGTGTTAAGGTGATCCTTTAGAAGAAATGAAAATATAGGTTGACATGTCGATCAAGAACATTGCAAAGTTTGAATCTCAAACGGATGTGAGAGCTTAGGTCAAATAACGATTTCAGTTGGTATTATAATGGAATAATCTTATAATATAATATCTATTTCATATGAATAAAACATTAACATAATCCGATACACGATGCTGCATATTCAATTTGAACGCACGTATAAAAGTATGCAGTCACAATATTTTCATGCGCGATAGAGAGCTGATTCTCTTATATTACATTGAAAGACGAAAATAAGATAAAAGTGAAATCACGTGTGTGTTGGCAGTAAATTACCGCATCGATCACACGAAATATCACGAACCTCATTATTGTACCTGGTTTGCTTCATCGTCATGACAACAGTTATGTCGTACACGAAATAACTCAAATTATAATTGCATGTCGATACATGACTCATTTCCAAAAGGCTAGGTTGGAAAGTTCAGATTCAAACTTTGACCACTGATAACTGTTGAAGCTCAAAAAAAAGTGCTCTTTCATATAAGATACGAATTTCCTGTCTGTTACTTTCCAATGACAATTTACCGATTACATATACAATGATATACATTGGCTCTCCATGAAAAACTTATATTGTAAAGCTCATGCAGGTCATGCCTCCGTCCACGTTGACACGTTGATATCCTGCATTAAGCAATGCTCTTGCGTGATAAATATAACGATTCACACTTTCATAGAAAGTAGTATCGTCCATAAATCATCTCATGTGAATCAATTTCAAACATTTTTTGAACAATATCACACGATTTCTCTTCAGAAACATACATATTAGTGTTCATTCCTACCCACCATGATTTTCATCCGCTCCATTTGACTTCAAGAAACAAGCGTGTGTCCATCATTACTATTCGACTTCGAAAATTTTCCTCTTTGCCTCACTCAACATACTCAATTTATATCAATCTCATTTCAATTCATCCCTCAGAACCACGATATTATCATAAGATTAATTGAAAAACAAGTTTTCCTTCCATCGCGCGAATTTTCGAAAATACTAGGTTATGAGCCTATGGCGGTTTAACCTCAATTGTTGAACATTGAGTGGCGCTAGTTAATCAAATTCATATCTGTTTACAAAAAATCAATTGTTCACTTCAATTTTCACTTATTTAAAAATTATTTTTTTTATTCGGAAACGCTCATCATTTATACTTTTTAAGAAGATATTCATTGGTATGAATGAAACAATCTCTTACCGTTAACAAATCCAAATGATTCTCCGATAATGCATGAAGTAGCACTTATGTAGTGAATGAACCCTGCAGCATAATGGCCAAAATGCATTTTAGCATCGCTATATACACTAACGTAACAAGTTTCGTAAAATCGTTTCCAGCATTGGACGTAGAGAAGAGTTAATGCTGTCATTGAACTCTCAGGAGAAACTGTAAACAATGAATGAAAATATTACACAAATATATTTCACTTTCATTAATCCGGTGAAAGCACAAATTATATGGATGAACTTTGTCTCATGCTTATTACATCTCTACCCGAGTAAAATTAAAGAGGTCTTTTCGAGGTCTTTTCGAGGCGCGTACAACGATGATAATCCGGATTAAAACAAGCGCACACAAGGCGCGTAACAGGTCGGCTTGGTGAACAACTGGTCGTTACAGGGTCTTTTTTGGGTCGACACAAGGGGCGAAACAGGTCACTTACAGTATTGAAATGACCCTGTGTGCGCCTTGTGAGCCCTATGTGGGCCCCTGCATTCTTTAAATTCGAAATTTATATATATATGAATGTATGTGTACATATATATATATATACTAGCTGACCCGGCAAACGTTGTTTTGCCGTATAAATTATTTCTAGTGAATATTTTGGTATAGTTAAATAAAAAATAACTAACTTATTGTAAGTGTGTGGTGATGTGTTATATGACTGAAAGAGGAATGGAGCGGTGTGAATGATGACGGCATATAAAAATAATACACCAACCATTCATTATTTTAATTCATCGTACTTTATTAACTTAACTAATATATATTCAAAATTAAATATCTTAAAAGTTATATATACATTAAAAAATGTGATTAATATTTGCTATTACTAATTATGACAATAAAAAAAAACAAATTAATTTCTAAGTGCAATGGAGTGTACAATATTTTTGGTTACTCCGTCTTTAGCCAGCACAAACAAACTGGATGGTTTGCCCACTCGAGAGCATGCCACGTATAATTGTCCGTGTGAAAAACACGGTGTACTCAAATCTAAGCCACAAACAGACATCGTTTGACCTTGAGACTTATTGATAGTCATCGCAAATGCCAATCTAATCGGATATTGAAGACGTTTAAATTGAATTGGCACATCTGTGGGTATAAGAGGAATTCGTGGTAGTAATATATTTTCGCCGCGGAATTTGCCATTTAAAATGCATGCTTCGATAACGTTTTTCATCAATTTTTTAATAACTAATCGCGTGCCGTTGCACAGCCGTGGTGGGTTCAAATTACGAAGCAAAATAACCGGAGATCCAACCTTCAGTTGTAAATTATGCATTGGCATGCCTGGTAAATCTAATGAGTTTAAAAATTCTGTTGGATAATTCACAGCTTCGGTGATATCGCAAACTGTATCAATAGATTTGTATGACACCAAGTCTCCTGGCAACAACTGTTGTATTTTGAGATTCAATTCGTTGACGTCCACATTTTTTGCTGCTAAAATTGCTCTTTCTGCCAGCCATTGATGATTGACGTATTGTGTATGTACATTGGGAAATATTTGGTCAATGAGAGAATCCTGCGAATCGATGATTGTGCAGAAATCAATCGGTAATTTTATGCATCCAGTTTCATCAATATTGACTTTTCCATCGCCGATATCCAATAGTTGTTTTGAGAATGTTTCAGCAGATGGATCTCTAAGTATTTGAACGCGCATATTTACTTTTAGTTGTAATTTTTCAACATTACGCCACAGTGGCGATGATTTCAAGCAAGCGTTGATCTCATCAGCATACGTTGACCGTGGAATGACGGGAAGTGTTTGTCTGAAATCACCCGAAAGAAGTATCAGAGTGCCGCCAAATAATTTGTCGTTGTTTTTGATATCTTTCAGTGTCCTGTTCAACGCCTCAAGCGAATGTTTGTGTGCCATAGTGCATTCATCCCAGATGATAATTTTACACTGTTTCAGCACAGTGGCTATGGACGATTGTTTTTTTATGTTGCACACTGCGTCTGGATTATTTTGAATATTTAGTGGCAGCTTAAATATTGAATGAGCAGTTCTGCCTCCATCCAATAAAGTTGCTGCAATGCCAGACGATGCAACGGCTAATGCGATGCCATTATTTGATCGTATTTCGGCGAGAATTAGCGAAATAAGGAATGTTTTGCCAGTTCCACCCGGTGCATCCAAAAAAAAGAATCCACCTTGTCCTGCCGAAACTGCGAGCATAATACGGTCATAACTGGTTCTTTGTTCTTCATTCATTAGTGGGACATTGCGAGTAACAATAGCTGCCATTTCTACAGTATTGTATTGTAGTTCACGATTCATTTCAGTGTTCATTAAATCAGATGCACTTCGATCTGGCGAATGCATACCGAAATGACTGACTGGTAAGTTGGCAATGGTAATGCAATGATCCTCAATAGCAATCAATGCTTCATTGTACATAGCGTCGCTGAATGCTATCGTTAGATCGTTGCACCGTGTACGATGTTGATGCAATATATCATCAGTCATTGAATTTTTGTGATTATCCCACAATGTCTCTGCTCGGGCCGGGAAACATGTAGTCAACACTATAGCGAATAGTAGACGAATTTGTTTCGCTGTACAGCTCAATGCTGCTTCAGCAAACATACATTCCCACTGGTTGTCGTCTTCCAGCAAGCCGAGTGCGAGGCAAGCATCTTTATACGTTGGATATAGTTGTCCATTCACTTTACGTATATCTTCAAATGACAATGGGCCGGTGACATTAACCAACAATAGCCGAAGATAAAAGCACTCAGTCTGCCTTGGATTGATTGTAAACACTCGTCCCAAAGTGTTTGATTTGAATAAACTGGGACATGCATCAACCGGTTTGCCTTGCTTGCGGGGCATCCATTTTTTGGTTTGACCCCATGTGAAATATCGTGTTACTTCTGAGTAGAGTAGCGTTCGTGCAAAGGCACCAAAGGCATCCGCACGACTACACAATTCAAAAAATGCAGTGAGGGTAGTTTTTGGTGGATTCATAGCACGATCAATCGCCGTCTCGTTCGTAAAGTATACGCGCTGACCGTTTTCAAGATGGACGGCTAAATGAATAACTGCTGGATCCCGCTCATGAATTGGGAAACCAAAGATACGCCAAACAGCTTCATTGGAACTGATATACCGGCCCATTTGGTAGAGCGTTATTTTATCGTTCTTATTCACTGGAGCAGCATTACCATTGGTATTTTCAACACGAAATACAGCCATATCACTACCTTTATTCACATACTTGCAAATGTATTTGATGCTCTTCACTGAACTGCAGAACTCAACGTTAATATGTGCATTGTATGTTTTGCTCAGCAGAGGCGAATATGGTACCACCCAACGATTGTCAATGTCAATGTCTATGTTGTTGATATTTTTAATAAATGATTGTCCGCCATTATCTGGATTTCTTCGACGATATGTTGGATATCCATCAATATTTGTGATTGTATCGTTAGTGAAATTTTTCGGAAAACTTTTGGTACATTTTCCATCTGCCATGCATGTTGATAAACGATTCAGATTACCGCATGGGCCATGAATCATGTTTGCTGTAACGATATTAAACAGCAATTGATCAGTAGACGGATCTGGAATTTCCGCAGAAATTATACTATCGATTTCTTCAGGACGGATTTTGTCGATTAACCAAACCAAAATATGTGCATGAGGTAATCCCCGCTTTTGCCATTCAACCGAATACATCCAACAACGTGTGAGACCAAATACATGTAATTTAGTAATGAAAGTTATTAAAGACTTTAATTTTTGTCTGAACACACGTGCTGTAATGTCATGACGATGTATTGCATTTTGACCAGGTAATAGCAAAGATGTAATCTCCGGCCATTTTGGATTGCATGTGAACGTGATAAATAAACACGGTCGTCCATATTCGCGCACGAAAGTCAGGGCATCCTGTATATATTCCTGCATATGACGTGGACTGCCTATGTACGATGATGGTAGAATGACAGAGTTTCCAATTTCGGCGGCGTCGGCGTTGTTGACAATAGCGTCTCGTAAATGAATGTATTCTTCCGCACGCAGCCTTTTTTGATTATATCGCAAGTATCGTAGGCGTTCGCTCTCTATCTTCACGTACATGTCGACCATGAATTGTTGACAAAGCTCACGACATCGTAAAATGATGTTGTCCTGACTGCTTCTAATCATCAATCGATACGCATAATAATCTTTCGAACTAACGTTCTTGTTAGTTTCGGCTCCTGTAACAATATATTAATGAATATTAAGTAACAATAGTTAAGTTTAATAAATAAAGATAAACAAATTAAGTTTGTATTAAATGAGCAATGATCAAGTTCATGATGATTATAGTACCTGTTGCGGGATTTCGTTGTTTAATATTTATGCAATATCCGTCTTGTCCCTTCCAAAACATTAGTGGATATTGGAGAGCGTCATATGAACGGTGTGTATCAGCGATAAATTGAAGGTTATTATTTCTTCTACGAATCACGATTTCTCGTGTAGACGTACGATCGCCAACCATGATTCCAGCAACGTCATCAGCAACAGGTGCATTGAATCTACGAATGTGCTCTCCAGCAGGTGTTTCATCAGGATTGATGACAATAGCGTGATTATCATTAAGTAAATTGTGCATGTGTGATTTGAATAATTTCAACAATTCATTGTGCTCATTCAATAAAGCGTCCAGCTCGCTCACGATGCGTCTGGCAAAAAGTGAATTGAGGTTATTGTTGTCACACCGTGTATCCACGCGTGCATTCTCGCCGCCCATAAAGTAAATTTGTAAAAATTTATGTGGTTCGTTGGGCATTGGCAGCAATGAGCCCACTTTGTGATAAATTTGGCCTTTGATTTTGAACGTTGAATTGAATTGTTGACCATTCACAGAGTTATTCTTAACTATTTCTGTTGCTCCGAACGATGTCATTTGGAAACATGAATTAAATGTACGGATTGACTTCAAGAACAGGTTAGAATCGGGATCCGTGCCGATAAGTAAACCGTTCAATGGTTCAGGAGGTGTATCAATGGCAAGTAGTTGCACCTTTCCTGACGCGCAACACATCCCGTCTGGCTCATTTTTAAATTTAAGTGCATTACAATGCGGACATTCCTTGTCCATAGCACCAATTACCACTTTTGAATGGGCATAATATTGAATATCGGGCTCATACTCAAATGCTAGACGCAAGAATAGATCAGATGAAAATGCTCGATGTACTTGTTGACGTCGTTGGGCATTTGCTCTGCGGCTATCAACTATGAAACGACGTGCTTGTCTTTGTCGTAATCTTATTTGCTCATTTCGTTCAGCCCGTGTATCTTCCGGTTGTTCTTGATGCAATCGCGCCATGGCTACACGCGTATTAGCATTATCTTCCTCTCTTTCTTCTTCTGTTCTTCGGTCTCTTCTATTTCGCATAAGTGCAGCTTTATGTGTTTGACGGCCCAAAGAAGCCCCTCTGCGTTTTCTCGGCATTGTTCACTGTTTAAAACACGCATAAATAGAATGAATTGAATTATTTAATAATGAAAAATAGAAAAGTAATACGTATCCATTATTATTGTTATATAGTGTTCCAGCTAGATTTGAACCCTGGTCGCCCGCGTAGTAAGCCAGCGCCTAGCCCACTGAGCCACTCCACTTCTTAATATGCATGTACACATATATTATATTTAGTGTATATCGTGTGTTTTATTTTATTATTTAACTTACCTGTTACTATTTTTCTTTTTTATGATTTTCACAAAATTTTGCACACACTGACTTTGATATTATTATTATACTGTCGTTTAACAATAATTTAACAAATAAGAATAATTTATACTTGTAACACAATAAAAGTTATTGGCGTGACACGTGTTGAGTACTTATTAGGTTATATGAAATCACTTGATTAACTAAACGTGAGAACGACACTCAAAATTAATAACTTTTTCTTTATACCTCGATCGAAAGTACGTACTTTCGGCACTGATTTCAAAGCCGAAAGTCTGACATTTATGCATTGGCACAAATACGCGCCCGTCATTTGTTACAGCGGGAGCAAACATTTTATTTCTTCATACTTCGATCGAAAGTACGTATTTTCGGCACCAACTTCAGAGCCCAAAGTCTAACATTTATGCATTGGCACAAATACGCGCCCGTCATTTATTAAACATTTTTAAAAGAAACCACCAATTTAAATTTTTTCAAAAAAATCGAAGAACAAACCCCTGCAAAACCATAATAAAATTATTAAAACAGCAACTAATTATGATGCAAGTGAACAAATATCAAAGTCGTTTTCAAGTAATTCAATTGATGAAAATCCATTTGTTATATATAAAAATTGTGTATTTCATGGAAATATTATAAATAATTTTTATTATTCATGTGATCACAAAAAAGATGACACGGAAAAATATCAAATAATATTTATGTTTTTCATTAATAACCTAAATATAAAGATATTTCTGTTATAATTATATTTGATTTTTTTTTACTTTTTCTCGTACTTTATTTGTTTACAATTTTATTCGTACTTCCGACTGGCTATAAAGAAAAATAGTATACACCACACGGGCAGAAGTTTGAAAGCCCTGAACTGCGCGTCAAATGAAGCGCAGTGCAGGAATGTCAAACTTTCAAAATAAATTTAGGGGTGGGCCACCCTTATCACTTAGGGGTGTGAAAAATAGCTTACAACCTATTCTCAGACCTATCGAATATACATATAAAATTTCATCAAAATCGGTCAAGCCGTTTCGGAGGAGTATGGTAACTAAATTTGTGACAGGAGAATTATATATATTAGATATGTATGTATACCCTAGCGGATCCGTTTATACTATATTTATACGGCAAGCATACCGTATGATTGTGAATAAAATATACTGCTTCTTAACTGAAAATATACCACAAACATAACCTGAAATTTATTTCTTAGTTCCATTTTAGTCCACATCATACCGTTTTCATACTGGAATTATACCAAACTCATACCATACCGTTTTCATACTGGAATTATACCAAACTCATACCATACCGTTTTCATACTGAAATTATACCAAACTCATACCATACTGTTTCCATACTGTAATCATACCAAATTCATACCATACCGTTTTCATACTGAAATCATACCGAATTCATACCATACCGTTTTCATATTGAAATCATTCCAATTTCACACCATGTCGGAAATAGTTTTTATTGTATACCAAGGTCATATCGTGAATGCAGCAAAAAGGCCGCTTACAAAATGAATGCATCATATATACTTTGAACTGAATTAATGGGATTATTTCAAATCACGGATCGTATATTAAAATTTTATTGAATGACCTTTATATAATTATTGATGATGATTATTATATTGTACTAAATAATACACAGTTTTGAGAAAAAAATTGACAGTTGTCATTTAGCAAAAATATAAATAATTGAATGTAAGATAATTTCATACCATTAATGTACTAGAATTGCGATTAGCTGAGAATACACAAAATTTATATTATACCGTTTTCATACCGCTTTCATACCTACTTCTTACCATACCGTTTTCATACTTTTTTCATGCCAATGTCATACCATACTGTTTTCATACTATTTTCATACCAATTTCATACCATACCGTTTTTATACTGTTTTCATACCAATTTCATACCATACCGTTTTTATACTGTGTTCATACCAATTTCATACCATACCGTTTTTATACTATTTTCATACCAATTTCATACCATACCGTTTTCATACCGTTTTCATACCAATTTCATACTAGAATTATTTTAATATACCAAAAATATACTCAGTTATAGTTATATTCAGCAGATGGCAGCACCCAAGAGAATATTCTGGTATTTATTTTGGTCAAATGTCAGTATAAATGTCGTATAAAATTCCAGTACACAAGTGGTATAAACTTGGTATGGAAAATTCACATTCATACCGTCAAATCGGTATGAACGGATCCGCTAGAGTATACATATGTATATAATATATGTATATATATCCGGGTTGAAAAATAAAATATATGATTGATTGAAAACATTTATTGCAATAAATTATATTGATTATTATTAAATTTTATTGATTCCTTGATACATTGAATGAAAATTATTCTTCATAACTCTGGGAATATGTTGAAATGATATCATTTGAATAGATTATTAATAACTGAAATTATCACAGGTTTACAAGATTAAAATAAAATGTCATAATATATTATGCAATAAGGAAAGAATGGCGGTATTTTTCGACAAGTGTGAAATTTATAAGTCCGAACGATGCGTAGGCGGCAATCAAGTCTTTTCCAGTGATAACATTTTCCTCCTGACAGATTGAGGTTATGTCTTCTCTCATATGGTTATGGATCTCGTTTATTAGCTGCAAAGCAAAGAAAAATTGATAAATATGTATTCTATATTTATTTAAAATATAATTGCATTCAACAAATCTATTTTCACACTCTATGCAATGTAATTTTATTGTACTTACATGATATGACACTTTCACAATGTTCGTATGATAGTCACCAAAAATATTTTTCAAGATCAGGTGATTCACTACACCATACACACTGCACGAACTTTACTTTGATTATGTCCTTATAAACGTTTTTCCGTTCGAAAGAGATTCATTGTAATTACAATTAAATAGCAATAGCGTCAAGAATAATAAATATCATTGTTGTGACCGAAGTGAAGTGCGTCATTGATTCTCCTGGGACTACGTTCAGACCTATCCTTTGACGCGCCATCTATAAAGTTCATTTATCTGTTGGACTTTGAAAAATTTCACAGCCACAGGGAAAATTTCTAAGTCCAAAAAATAAATGGACTTAGAATTTATTTACAAGTAGGGCCCACATAAGGCGCACATTGGTTGTAAAGACCCGTTGAGCGCAAAGGCGCCCACAAGGGGCTCACATAGGGCGCACATTCCAGTAAGCTGAAATGATTTTTATCACAGGGGTTCACTAATCCGTTAAAACCTTCTGTGTACCAGGCCATTATTTTAATGATGAAATAACTATGTGTGCGCCTTGTGTCGACCTGCTATCGACCACCAAAATTTATTTTAATTTCAAAAATGTGTGCGCCTCTTGTATCGACCTGGTAAAGACCTCTCAAACTGTAAAGACCCGTTGAGCGCCTTGTGTCGACCTGTTCATTTTTACTCGGGTATGGAACAAAATCTGTTATCTTCATCCGAGAAAGTCCGAACGTTTTTTTTTCCAAGTTCAATAATACCAAGAAAATTCATTTTTAAACGAATAGAGTCGTTTTCCCTCATGACATGGAACAATCACATGTAGATGAGTATTTTCAATTGACATTCTGCACTTTCTCACATAGATATTGTCCATCTATATACGATAAGATGGTAAGGGTACAATACGAATGAGTGAAATCTTTGTAGCATCCAAAAGTGCTTCTTGCTTTCGATTTTTCATATTTTGTGCCGACTCCAAAATCCACTCAAACAGTAGTTCCACGTCTAGTCCGTGTTGATGAAATCTTGCGTGTGCCAAGTTTTCACTAACGCGGTCCACGGACTAGCGGTGGGGCGACGCTGCTGGGAAATACAAAAAACAAATAATCTGTACTGTATGCGCATATTGAAAATGAAACTTCTTGAGCGTAAATAGCTATGATGAAAGTTAATCATACTAATTATATCAGGAATAATTCAAGGATTGAAATGAAGTATTCACTAAACGATACACAATACTGTCTGCATATGAATATTATTCTTAATTTATTTCCGTAATCTGTACATTACTCGGTGCTTCAATAGCCTGTACATTTTGGGTAACTGATACAATAGCTACAGTCGATTAAATTGGTTCATGGTAGCTGAAATATGATATATATACGCTCTTGACTCGATTGTGTCGAGATTTTTGTTCGCGTTTTCTCGGGTTCGCTCGCCAGGTGGCACATTAAAAAAAAGTTCGGTTGAATTCGTTTGGTCTATTTTACAAATCTACGTAATGTGTAGATACATAAACTGATTAATTTCATTTGTGATTTGAATCATGGACTGAATCCACTCTATTTATTTAAATTTTATGAATTCATATAGAGAATATGGGTGTTACACAATTTTCTACAACGCACCCGCAACTCCGACGAAAATAGACGAACGTCGATGAAAGAATTCGTTCGCATTTATTCGTGCAATGTGCGCCTACAGAAGTTTCACTTCAAAAACCCACTTTTCCAAAAAAGAGTAGGGCCACAGCCTTGGATGCGCAGTTCGCCACTATGCATCCGTAGCTGAGTGGAAGGAGCCCATCCGCGAGATTATGTGGTCACGTACTAGTTCGGAGTGAAAAATTGTAGAATTTTTGTAGAGAATATCAAACAAAAATTATCAAAAAAAAAAAAAAAAAAAATATCTCATGTTCAACCTTAGAACAGCTAAAAAATTTTTGTCAACAGAGTACTAAAACGGCTTGTTGTCCGATCAAAATGGACATTGACCCTTGCATAAATTCCCAACAAGCTGAAAATTGGCATGAATGTTAGGGATACCATTCTTATGAAATTGTGAAAAGTCCCCATCGATCCCGTGTATGCAAAAAAACGTTATTCAAGGTCAAAGTTGGCAAAAATGGGTTTTTCACGTTTTTCAGCGAAACGGTTAGTTTCACGATAAAAATAGCTCAGACAAAAATTGTAGATCATGCGATTCTCTAGAAAATAGCTATCTGACTTTTTTTCCCTCAGATTCACCGTTTCTGAGATACAGCGATTCAAAACTTTATTGCAGTAGTATTCTCCGTAATATGCACTCCATATTATGGGAACTCAATAATATTGAGTAATGATGATGTTTATACATTATGCTCGCAAACCATGCAACAAAGTGTATCAAAGTATATCAAAAGTGTATCAAAAGAATGGTTCGAAGCAAGGCGATCCCAAATTACTGCTAGCAAAACAGCTCATCAAATAATTATGATGACACGCACTTCGGCTGACTCGTTACTTCAAGACTTTCTGAATCCAAAAATGATACATGCAGAGAGCGTAAATTATGGAATTGAAAATTAGCAGAAAGCTCGCAATTGCTACAAAATGGAATGCAATGTCTACGTATTTAAAATTAGATTATTCGTATCACATATGCAATTCTGGTTGGGAGTTCCAGTAGACGGAGTAGTTCTCGATGATGGCATAACTAAAATACTAGAAATAAAATGTTCTATATCATGTCGATCGAAACCAATATGGGATGAGGAAACGAAAAAATTTAATATTTGCTTCATCGAAACTTTAACTGATGGAGTAGTTCAGATAAAAAGAAATCATCTTTATTACACTCAGTGTCAGCTGCAAATGTACGTGACAGGAATACCAATCTGTGATATTTTTGTATAGTCATCACTGTTGAGGTTCATTAGTTTTATTCATAAATAAAAACAGGGCAAATTATTAAATAAACTATTTAATGAGGAAACAGAACAAATACACTTTTCTGACAAAGTATGAAAGAATAACATGAAGTACATGACTAAAATGACACACTTATTAGTTTTCCAGGTCTACCAACTATGACCATTAAAAAAGCTAAAAAATCTCTCAATGACAGATGTCGCTGCTGTGTCTAATATAATAAATATCAATTTATTTTGATTGCTTTAACACCTTCTCCTAAATTTTTTTTTATTAATATTAGACACGGCACTTGAACTTTTTAAATGCGCATTATTTTATTTTTAAATGTCTCAAACTTATTACTATTCAGTGGTTTTGTTAAAATGTCTGCTAACTGTTTTTCACCGTCACAATACTTTAAGTTAATCAGTCCTTCTTGCACTTTTTCATTTATAAAATAATATATCACGTCAATATGTTTGCTTCTTTTATTAAACTGTCCATTTTTGATTAATTTAATTGAACTTTGATTGTCTACATTTAAGTCTATTTTTATATCCATATCAGTAAGCTCATTAATTACGGTTTTAAGGTATATCAGTTCTTTTACGCTTTCTGCTGCGGCAATGTATTCGGCCTCGGTGGTTGATAACGACACTATTGGTTGTTTGCGTGAACACCAACTTATAGGTCCGCCACAAAACATTATCACATAACCCGTGGTGCTTTTACGGGTCGAAATGTCAGCAGCAAAGTCACAATCACTGTACGCGATGAGTCTAATTTCACTACATTCCTTTTTAAAGCTGATTCCATCATTTTCTGTATCTTTTAAAAAACGTAAAATTCTTTTCACACTATTTACATCTTGATCTGATGGTTCTTCCATTTTTCTTCCACAGAAGTTTACTGAAAAAGACAGGTCTGGTCTCGTTTTATCTGTCAGATATAAAAGGCTTCCTATAGCCTCTCTATAGGGAAAACTTCTATTTTTCTCAGAATTATCTTCAATTTTAGGGTTAGCAATCATGGGTGTACATACTGCTTTTGCGTCTATCATCTTAAATCTTTCAATGATCATTTTGCTATATTTAGTCTGATTTAGTCCAACAAAATCTTTTTCCTTTTTTATTTCAATCCCCAAGAATGATGTAGGATTTTCCGTCACTGTGAATTTGAATTCAGATCTTAAGCATGTTAACAATTTTACTGTTTCTTGTTTGTCACTGCTTACCATAATACCATCGTCCACATGAATAGCCAAGAATAAAGTATTACTCTTATTTTTAAACAGACACTGTTCGCTTTTTAATGAAATTAGTCCACTTGATTTTAAAAAAGAACTGAATTTTTCATCCCACTTAAGTGGTGCCTGTTTTAATCCATATAGAGCTTTTTTGAGTAAACATACTTTGTCGTTGTTTTTATTATTTTTGTATCCTTCTGGAATTTTCATGAAAATACTCTCTTCCAAACTTTCATACAAGAATGCAGTCTTGATGTCAAACTTAATTATATTATAGTCATTCTGAGCAGCTAATGCAAAAAGAATTCTTAAAGAACTCATATTGCATACAGGACTAAAAGTATCTTTATAGTCCACTCCATATTCTTGTTAAAATCCACGCACTACGAGTCTTGCTTTATAATTTTCTTCATCTTTAATTCGAAAAACCCATTTACTAGTTAAAAGATTTCTGCCTTTCGCTTCTTCTTTGTTTACTAAAACCCAATGATCATTTTCTTTCAATGATTTCTTTTCTTCGTCAATTGCTAGTTTCCATTGTTCTTTTTCCAGTCCATTTAATGCTTCTTCATATGTTAACATAGCAAACTCTCCACTCATGTTGTAGTCCTGAAATTTATTCGGTAGTTTAACTTGTCTTCCAGATCTGGTTCTTATGTTTTCATTTCTATCTTGTTTTTGATTTTCTAAGCCTTCTCCTAACACTGTATTTTCTTCATCAGAACTATGTTCTTCTAATAGTTCTATAGGCTGATCTTTTTCATTTACTCGGTTTATTTCTTGGTTTATATCTTCTCGGTCTTCAATATTTTCGTGAATGTTCACATTTTTCTCAAGTTCTTTGTCTTCTTGTTGTTTAAAAACTACATCTCTGTACACTACAATTTTTCTTTCTTTTTCATCCCATAAACGGTATCCACTTAAAGTATAACCTACAAATCTATACTTTTTACTTCTTGTGTCTAATTTTTTTAAATAACCCAATACTTTTGCATGTGCTATTGAGCCAAAAATTTGCAGATTTATCAAGTTAGGTCTTCTCTGTGACCATTTTTCTATAGGTGTCACTTCTATTGTTTCTGTTGGGCTCCTATTTAACAGGTACGCTGCAACATACACCGCTTCTCCCCACATTTCTTTATCCATCTTTGAGTCAAAAATCATTGCACGAGCTTTTTCCATAAGTGTACAATTAAGCCTTTCGGCTTTTCCATTTTGTTGAGGCGAATAAGGCACTGTAGAGTCCAAAATGATTCCCTCTTTTTTACACCAATTTTTAAAATGCATACTTGAAAATTCTCCACCATTATCACATCGAATTTTTGAAATCCTTACGTTTTGATATGCTTCAGCTTCATTTACAAACTCTTTTAAGTATTCAAAGACTTCATTTTTACTTTTGAGTAGGTATACTTTGCAGAAATGAGTGTAGTCATCTAATATGGTTAAGAAGTATCTTTTTCCATCCCAGGTTACTGGATCAATAGGCCCACATACATCTGTGTGAATTATTTCTAGCGGCCTTGCTGCTCTTTGTCTTACGCTGTAGAATGTCAGCCTTGTTTGCTTGGCTTCAAGGCATTTTTCACAGTTCAAGACTGTTTCTACATCTTTTTTACTTAAGTTTATACCTTCTGACATGTTCATAAGCTTTTTTATGTTATTAATTCCAAGGTGTCCTAGTTTTCTATGCCAAGTTTCACAATTTGACATTCTGTTTTCTGCTAAGAATCCTTCATTGTTCTGTTGTAACTTTACAATGTATTGCCCATTTTCTTTTATGCCTTCTAACACTAATGTATCGTCTTTTTTAATTATTACTTTCTTTTTAGAGAAAATTACTTGTCCATTATTGTCAGTGATTGCGTTTACTGACAATAAATTTTTGCTCAGCTCTGGCACAAATAAAACATTTTTTAAAGTGCATTTACTGCCTTCTATATTTCCTTTTCCTTCTGACATCATTGTTTGATTTTTCTTTGCTACTAATATTGTTGATTCACTCTCAGTTAGTGTGGAAAAAAGTTCTTTTGTATTTGACATGTGCGATGAACAGCCCGAGTCAACTACAAAGCTAGTGTCATAAAAATCTTTGGTCATCTTTCCTTCCACTAAAAATGCCACTTTGTTTCTTTCTGCGTGATTCTCATTCTCCCTAAAAAAACAATCTTTTTCTGTATGATTATTTTTCTTACAAGTACTGCACTGTCCGTTACGACTTAATCTTGGATTTTCTCTGTCATCACAATTTCTTGCATAGTGCCCTTTTTTACCACATTTGAAACACTTATCTTCTTCTTTTCCTTTTTTGTAGTATTTTGTTTGATTTTTGGTATTTTTATTTTTAAAACTCTCCTCACTTCTAAATGCAACATCACTCTGGCTTTCTTGTTCCTGCATGTTCCTGTTTTCTTCAGCCCAAATTCTAGCTATCAGGTTAGTTATAGTTCTTTCAGTAACAGCTGTAGACTCCCAAGCTGTTATAAAATGTCTGTAATTTTTCGGCAATGTGGAGATGATTTTACTTATAATCATGTTATCATCCATCTGTTGATTTAGTGCTTTTAGCTTATGTGCTAGATTTTCTATTTTACTAATATGAAGAGTCATATCGGTGTCCTTGTTATAACTGCAACTGTAAAATTGTTGTAGTAGATTACACACTTGATCCTGTGTTGACTTTTCAAATATATTTTTCAGTTTATCGTACATTTCATGAGCATATTTACAGTTTATTATGTGAAGAAGGTGCTTTTTATCGACAGACATTACTATATATTTCTGAGCCTTTGCATCTTTTTTCTTCCATGCTGACTTTTCTTCTTCGGTATTTAAGCTTTCCAATTCTTGTTCTTTACTCACCACTTCATACAGACCGTTGGCCTTCAATACTACGCATAATGGAAAATTCCAGATCTGAAACGATTCTTCATTTGTAAGTTTTTCAATTGGTAGCTGAAATTCTTCCGCCATTTTAATTCTCTTTTTCGTTTTCTATTTTTACTTTTAAGATTTTACTGTTAACTCTTACGTTAAAGCTTGTTTTAAAATATTTTAACGGCACTGAAGCCTGGGCCCATAACCTGTTGAGGTTTATTAGTTTTATTCATAAATAAAAACAGGGCAAATTATTAAATAAACTATTTAACGAGGAAACAGAACAAAACCACTTTTCTTACAAAGTATGAAAGAATAACATGAAGTACATGACAAAAATGACACACTTATTAGTTTTCCAGGTCTACCAACTATGACCATTAAAAAAGCTAAAAAAACTTTCAATGACAGATGTCGCTGCTGTGTCTAATATAATAAATATCAATTTATTTTGATTGCTTTAACAATCACAAGTTTCATTCTCTGTTGAGGTTCATATTGATTATGAATATTTAAGTAAATCGATTCCTAAGTTGGAAAATTCTCATTTCCAACATTATTTATGTAGTTTGTGCAACAAACTTAAAAAAATGAAATAAAACCAATTATTAAATGACCAAATGCATAATTTTATTATATCAATTAATAATTACATAAATTGAGATGAATTGATTGACGTTGAATATTTATCAAAATTATATTGAAGTGCCTATGCGATTTCTATTAATGTATTTATATATTTGTTATTAGTTGGTCGGTGGCCGAGTGATTAGAAGAAAAGTCTGGCAATCGGACGACTCGGGTTCGAATCCCGGCAGGGTAAAAGTATTTTTCGAAAGAAAAGTATCAGCCCATGGGACCATCCTTTATTGAGCAGGCCCATCGTGGATAAAGATGGTGTGTGAGATTTGGAGAGAGAAACGGTAGAGAAGAGAGGGACATGTGCCACTGGCGCACCGCGGTCAGAAATTTCGAAGGGTTCGGTTAATCCTTGTGACGATTTTACCAGTCATTACTATTTTTCATTAGATATAAGACGCTCGCTGAAACGGACGATAGACATAATGACGTGAATAGTCGATAATGTGGAATGTAGATTAAAGTATGAATGACGGATGCATGGATGAGAATAATTATAAAATAAACAAAAAATATATATATATATATTAAATGTAGAAATCACATGGGCATACATGAATCAAAATATCCACACATCAAACATGGATAATCAATAAAGGCTGTCATACAAATAGAATAACAATTATTACGATAATTCCACATCAATATAATGGAATATACGTAATGTCCAGCGGTTCGCTGATCGATGCGCGTTGAGTGTAGTCGATGAAATGAATGCGCCAACCAGCCAAAGGTGGCAGCACCTCCCGGACTGAGATGTTGGCACACATAGAAAATTATGATGCCGGAAACATTATAAAAGAAAAACGAGGGGAAAAAGAAAAGGAGAGTCACTTAGAATTTGGTTGCTAAAAATATAAGACGTGAGCCCATTTATATTGAGTGGAAAAGCATATAAATTAATTAGAGTGATTGAGACGAAATATTGTTGAGAGAGTGAAAGAAGTTGAGTTGAAGCTGATATTGTTGCTGAGTCGAGATTTGCTCTCGAAACGTATTTTGTAAGTAAGATAATACCTAATATATGTTGTGTGTCTATCGCCACGTGCTATTCGCCTTGTTCAGCGGGCGTCCATTTTTACATTACAAAGCGCCAAATTCTCGGTCACGCGATTAGGTAATAAGTAAGAGAGAAGTTGTTGAAGTTGTAAGAGTATTATTAATATTATTGATATTATAGATTCAAGTGTAGAAAGTAATAAACCCAGATCAACTGTAGATTGGATAATGCCGAACCCAGTTGTTGAATATTTGTCATATTATCTTCATTTTGTTCAAGACAAAAATCCGTGATTAAGGACTAATACTATTATCATTATTTTGATTATTATTTGGAAGTTGAACTTCATTTTTTCTTTATTATTTTCATATATGTTCTTTATATTCATTCACATTCAATTTGTTTTAAAAGAATAAAACCTACATTATTGTGTGCATAACATCAATTAAACGATTTCTTTCGTGGTCGTTTGAAAATAACAATTCCTATTATTTTCTTCACTCTATAATAAAATATAGGTACACGAAAGTAGCATCCCTTGTGTGCTGTTGCTGCTGGAGGTAATTATAAGTATAAATAAATTCAAGTGCGTGGCGCCTAGAAAACGCCACGTCACATGCTACAGGACAGTTGCGCACTTTTTTCTCGATGGGATATAGATCACTTGCGCGCCGCATCAAGTATGAACATTAATAAAATAAACAAATAATCTGTATGTACGCCTCAAAACAAATTTTACCGTCACCGTCGCACAAGGGAATGGATTTCAAATTATAAATGTAATGAAACACATGAATTAATATATATCTTGGACGAAATCATCATTTTTGTTTACATACTATTTCTTCATATTTATTCGAGCCTCCCCCCCCCCCCCCCCCCTCTTCCCGGAGCTTTGCCCCTGAACCCCACTTTATATCTACACAGTAGATGGTAGAAGTTTTATTCCGTCGGAAAATATCAAACATAACATGTATAATTCTCATATTACCAAAATTGAAAGCAATCAGGGAACTCCAGCTACAGATTGTCGAGAAGTACTTAAAATAATAATCTTCAATGATTTTATTACAGAGCGAGAGCCCGTGAACGCCAGACCTACGTCATAGAATAAAACCTAAATTTTTTTTCTGCGCAAGTACCCTACGCAGGTAAGAAGGTTTGCATATTATGAATCCCGAACGATGGTGGCTTTGACAGATAATAGGTAGCAAAGGTGTGCACAATTGCTTCTCAAAAACATCATAGTATAAAACGTCATTTTTTAGTATGTTCTACAGGATCCTATTATGAAATCATACCATTCATTGCCAGACACTTTGTGTGGTGGCAACTCCCCGCCAGACACCCTTAAAGTTCAATAAATTATACCCCTACTTACGTTATAGTATAAAATCAGAATTTTATACATGTTACTTGGCCCACTATTCAAAAATATTTCCCAAACAGCCAGACGGTTTCAAAAGTTCTAACACTCTCCCAGACATAGTTGAAGGTCAGCTGTAGGGCCGAGCGCAGAGACAATATATTATATATATAAGCGAGTGCGAGTGAGACAGCTAGTTGAATTCATTGGTCAATCAAATCATACAAAAGTTATCATTTTTATAAATTAGAAATGTCATCGAATTTATATGAATATAATAATAATATAAAAGTACATATGGGGTATTCCATACGAAATCAACCACTTTTTAACCCGACCCCTTTCGATCTGGCCAAAAGTTTTCCATTCTTTTCTACCATTTGAAATACATTTTTGAGAATTTTTCCAAATTTTTTCATCTAACCCAAGAAAAATTACGAATTTTTCAAAAAAATAGCTTTTTTATTTTCAAATAGCCATAACTTTTTCAAAAATTGACCTTTTGGTATCTTTTTTTTTTCTCAAATTTTTTGGTTATAAATGACTTTTTCGAAAAAATAGACGAAAAAAATTTAACTTGATCAACTCTATGAAATTATCGCTTTTTTCGAATAAAATCCTCATTTTTTCGAATACGCCATTTTTTAATTTTTATTTCTTTCCCTCAAAAAAAACTTCAATTAATGTTAGAATTATTGCCGCCATTTCCAGAGTAGGTCGATTTTTTTTTTCTATTTCTTTCATAATTTTCTAAAATGCAATTTTTTTTTTTTTTGATCACAAACGTTATTTATATAATAAAATAAATACCATTCAACGATGTTAAGGTATTATATTTCCAATTTATAGGCTCAAACCACAACTGTGAAGACTAAGATTCAAATTTCAATACATGAATTAAATCGATAAATTAATAATAGACTTACCTATAGTTAGCTTACTAGATGCTATACGCTAGTATGATTTGATGCATCAGCACGGCGCTTTCATACTAAGATCTTAAACATAAGCTGTGAATCTTTTGAGCGATCTAGTGTTTAATGAAAGATTTTTGGCATTACATTTGTTGAATAAAAAAATAATTTCTCTAGTTTATTAACATTTTTCAGATTTGTTCTTGTTTGCAGGGCTTACTATTTTGATTATACTAATCCACATTGATGAAACTTTTCAAACTCGAATCAATACAAAATTTGTAAAATATTTAAACGCTAGAGAGGAAATTAATAAATAATTTTTTGCATTTTTTTTAAAATCATTGAATGTTAACCGTATTAAATGAGCCTATAAATTGAGAATAGAATACCCTGAAATCGTTGAGTTGCATTTTTTTTATTATATGAATAAAGTTTGTGAAAAAAAAAAAAATTACATTTTTGAAAATAATAAAAAAAATCGGTCAACTCTGGGAATAGCGGCAATAACTCTGACATTAGTTGGAGTTTTTTTTTTTTCAAAAATAGAAAATAAACAATGGCGTATTCGAAAAAATAAAGATTTTATTCGAAAAAAGCGATAATTTCATAGAATTGATCATGTTAAATTTTTTTCGTCTAGTTTTTCGGAAAATTCATCTGAAACCAACAATTTAAAAAGAAATAAGATACCAAAAGATCAACTTTTGAAAAAGTTATGGCTATTTGAAAATGAAAAAGCTATTTTTTTTAAAAATTCATAATTTTTTTTGGGTTGAATGAAAAAATTTGGAAAAATGTTTTTCAAAGGGTAGAAAAGGATGGAAAACTTTTGGCCAGATCGAAAGGGGTCGGGTTCAAAAGTGGTCGATTTCATATGGAACACCCCATATATATTAGAATCTAAAAAGAATTCATTCATCATAATCGGCTCACCGAGGTTTTTTCCATATTGGCTTTTTGTGAATTTGTAGAGGGGGTGAAATATTTTGTCATCAGTGCCGTAAATGATTTGTAACATTCTCTGTGATAACCACCATCCGTATATTCTGTTAGTAAGATAACGTCGTGATATTTAAGGTTATGTTTTTTCCTCAATTTCAAAATTGTTTCATATTTTTTCAATGTCTCCTCAGACAATAATGATATTCCGTAAAAACCTCAGTGAGTCGACCATGATGAATGAATTTTTTTCATATTCTAATATATATGTACTTTTATAACTTTACAAAAAGATTTGATATCAGTCATTATTGCCAAGTGCACAATATAAAGTTATAATCTAGTTATATTGTCGAAAATATCCCACTTTTAATACGAACGTACTTGACGCGTCCGAGATAAGCATAACTGATGCTGTTAATCATACATAAAATTTTAACTGATATAAAATTCATCATCTGATCGGACGCGCCAAGTACGTTCGTATAAAAAGTGGGATATTTTTGACAATATAACTATTCAATAGATAAAAGGTAATATTCATTGTTGCTATTGATTCCATCAAACATATCAACAAATTCAAATATATGATATTGTTAGGTCCTATGGGACCTTCCACCATCTTCATGACGTCTGCGCTTTAGTCGCAGCGCATTCCTTTGAATAAAATTATCTCACACTTCGAAATTTGTCTTTATTTTAATATAAAATTAAATAATATAGAATTTCACTTATTCAATGTAAAACTAACTTCATATTCTAGAAATATCTATTTTTAACCAAATATGAGAAACGAAGCTACGTGAGAACTTCCATAAAATATCGTTTTACTGTATCAAGAAATTCCTTAACAAAATGCTTATTTTGTTAAATACGCGAAATTGAAACTTAGTCAAACACTTTTATTAATTCGATCCTTGGCCGTTTCCAAGAATTATTGTTTAAAACATCAGCGAAATTGCGAAAATCCCTACTTATCGAATCTTTCAACCAATAGAATTCATTTTCACATAACTTTCAACAAACTATGAAATTGTTAACTAAAATCAACCAATCAAAAATAACGTTGTAAAACTGCTGATGAAAATATTCAAACCTAAGGAAAATTTAGTCTATAAAAACTAACGCACAACGAGTCTCTTCAGTTCACTTCTACCATCTTCAACGATCAGTCCAGTTCACTGTCTACATCAATTACGACGACAACAAATTCATTTTCTGCAACCTTCAACGATCACGTCAGTTCAACTTACCAACAGTTGCGATAACAAGTCGACAACAATCATTTACTATTCATTCATAATTTAAGAGCACATCTACGACAATTCAATCTTCTTACATATTCAATTCAACGTATCCAAACTACAATCCACATTAATACGAAGTGAGCCACCGTTCCTCACTCATCAATTCCATTAAATCACAAATCAAGCTCTTTAATTTTTGAACCTATATCATCAAGTGAATTCAAGTTAATGTTAAATATACAATAATATTCGAAAGTTCAGTTATCAAGCTTCTCACGTTCTTCAGTTAAATATCTCATAAGTGAAACAATAGACAATAAATCTAAAAGTGTAAAATATCTGTAACAGTTTAAGTGATTCCATCAATAAATACAAATAAAGTTCATAAATATTCTCGAAAATAAAATATCCTCATTCACTTTCAACATCCTTGCACCTCAGCTGCGCATAGCAGTGGCCGGCAACGATCCCATTAAAAAATAAATATTTTAAAACTCATCTCCACGTCCAAATTACATCCAGGACGTAACAGACATATATAATTATTATTATATTCAGATTTATACTTGATAAATTAATATAAATTTTATCAATAATAAATATCCAATATTATTATTACTGTATCTGTGCTTCGTCGGTAACTTATCATCCTTAAAAATTTTCAAATTAGTATTGAAATTGACCGCTAGAGTATAAAAATAATCATCATTATTATAATATGTTCCTCGATATAAATTCTGGCTAGTGTTAAAGTCGGCCGCCAGAGTAGAGAAAGAATAAAATCCTGTCATGAAAGAAAAGGACAAGCTTATAGATACAACGTGTGTTAGAAGAAGGCAGTTGCAAACTTGCTATAATAAAAGCCAACACGATAGGAAGTTTTAGAAGTAAGAGAAAGATACTACAGTACAGATTGAAGAGAGAGAAGTTTATAGTATCATACACACATTGAATAAGGATGCCCAACAGACGACGACGACGACCAGGACTGAATTTTTTCCATCATGAAAATCATGAGTTTTTAACTTAAACTCAATATATCTTCCGTAATACGTAGGGAAAAAATAAAATCAGTTTTATTATGTAATTTGGATACAAGCTTCCAATTGCGTCCATTATTTTTCCGCTAAATTTTGTGCATATATGAGATCTCATCATAGTGGTCTCCTACAATTCGGACTTTCGCGTAAAGATACACGGTACGTAATGTCTCGCTTCGCAGTGAACTTGTAATCAATTAACAATTTAAGTGTGCAGCGTGTTGTTTGCAAGTGTGAATAACACGAGGTATTGTCTTGTGGGTGTGAAATCACATGTTCATTCTTTATCTCATTCATTCATAATTTAAATTGTTTGAATTCAACAACACTTATTGATATTGTACTACTCATTCAATCATCAGATCAATTCATTATTAATTTATTAAAAATAATCATTTATACTCACACGTTCGTATCGAATCATTGCTCGACAAGGTTAAACACGTGTACAATAGACACACGTGATATCATTTTATACACCGCATTATCATAGCACTACTCAATTAATTTAACCTGATATTCATTTATAATTCACTGTGGAACATTCATTGCTCTGTATAACTCATCACTTGTTCTTTCATATAATTACTATTAAGCATTTACCAGTATTCATGTGTGTGATATTAATATTAAAAATAAACATTAGGAGTTTCTTTTTTTTTAACGGTGAATTTATTAATTATAATTTCGTCCAACACCCCCGACAAATTCCTGGCATTATTCAACATTTGCAAACAACACGCTGCACACTTGAATTGTTAATTGATCGATCAATTAATACTAATATCACCATTATCGAGTTGTGCCAATTGTGGTCAGGAGTAATAACCGTGATGAATATTACAATGATTTTAATTTCGAATTGTAAATTAAAAGTTAACGTAAACGACACGCGCACTTATTAGAAAAGCAACTATGAATAGTCCTTTATGGTTCACTTGTAGGTGAGACGTAGATGGGGAAGCGGGCAGATCTCCAGAAACTGAAGGATGCGCGTCAATCATGCGCGTCAGCTAATATTAAAAATAACTACAGTCCAGGGAGTGCTGCCATGAGTGATCAGCGACGGAACATTTGTTTAATAACATCTCAAACACATACATAAAATTCTGAATTTATACTATAACGTAAGTAGGGGTATAATTTATTGAACTTTGAGGGTGTCTGACGGGGGGTCGCCACCATACAAAGTGTCTGGCAATGGATGGTGTGATTTCATAATAGTATTCTGTAGAACATACTTGGAAATGACGTTTTATACTATGATGTTTTTGAAAAGCAATTGTGCACACCTTTGCTACCTGTTACTTGTCAAAGCCACCATCGTTCGAGATTCATAATATGCAAACCTTCTTATCTACGTAAGGTACTTGCGCAGAAAAAGTTTTTAGGTTTTATTCTATGACGTAGGTCTGGCGTTCACGGGCTCTTTAGTCTATTACTTTTCGCGCGCTACTGACCCATGAACTTTCCGATTCCTTTGACTATCGCCACGTAGAAAACTGACCACGGTGCGCAAGTGACCAACACCTCAGAAGAGGTGTAATGGTGGAGAGGAGTAACGGCGAAGAAGAGTTAATGGTGGTGAGGACTAATGGTGAAAAGATGTTATGGTGAAAATGAGAGTTGTAATGATGGAGAGAAGTGGAGTAATTGTGGAGATGGGTGTAGGATGAAGTTAAAGTTAGTTGTAAGTGTGAGGAAAAAAGGGAGTAGAAGATTGTAAGACACATGAAACCCCAAGGAGAACCAATAAAGAAACCTATATATTTGTTATTAATATATTCATATAATTTAATCAGATTCAGTCGTTCTTCTTCTGAATCAATTAAACCATAAAAATGAGCAAACCTATTTCATCTTTACATTCATATATAATAATCTAAAATTTGCATTCATGAAGAAAGTAATCATATGTACGATTTTTAGTATACTTATTGCACAATTTCATTAAGGAGATCCACGCAAAGTAGTCAAGTTTTTAAAACTTTCTGAAAATTTGTAAATTCAATCCACGTAGTCTGATAATTATTAGAATAATTCCAAAACAGTAGGTTTCTGGGCTATTTAATGAAAAAATTAGTTTTGAAAATAGTGATTTCAACATGTAGGTAAATGGCGATTCCATCAGCCGTTTATTTGATCAAGTATTTAATGCATTTAGCGATTTCAAAAAGATTTCATTTTCATTGAATTCGATTAAAAAAATAGTAAGCTTTCGGTTAAAACAACGAAAGAAGTAGGTTTCCGAACATATTACGGAGATATTTGATATTTTTTATGAAAAATTACAAGGAACTTGTGGCGTCACAATCTGCAGTACCTCCGCAACCGACAACCGCATTATCTACACAACAGCAGCGAGTGCTAATTCCAGCCATTGTGCGGCGTTCCGATCAGCCCGAGGAACAGCCACGCCGCCCACGGAAGCAAGTATTACGAGTGCGATTTAAGTAGCGCTCACTCTGCCGCCGGCCGCTCAATAAGCAACACCACACGTATAGCGCTCTGCTTAATCAAATCACGCTACACTACTTTACCACCCGCGAACTATTCACTAGTCTTTGAACCATTGTATAATATAACGTATCAAATAAATACCTGCTGAATTGAATCCACCGCATCACAAATAATAACTATAGTCTGAATTCCTATAATTGGTGACCCCGACGTGATGTTGGTGGATTACTAATTCTCTCAAGCCGCGTCGCCTCGTATACATTTTTCCAAGTGCCAAGTAAGATACAAACTGTTCACGCAAATACTTTCAAAAAACTCAATAAGCATTTTTAGTGATAAACAAACAATTCGTGAATTGAATTCAGTGTTCATCAAAAATAAAAAAAACGACAATTACGTTTAATTAGAATTACGCGATAATTGCATCGACCACGTGCAAGTTAAAATAAGCGCTCAGACTCATATTAAACCACGTGCAATAAACAATCGCTATCTAGTAATTTAAAACAAAATTGTGCAATATCGAAAAAGAAAAGACAATATCTCGTCTCAGACACGTATCTTTGTCACGCCCGAACTAACTTGCAATTATTATTGTCTCATATTTGTTTTTTTCTCTTTTTCACGCAAACACAACTTCGCTGAAGCCATCACTTTTCCATGCGTGCACTGCTGTCAGCCTCGAAGCTACCAAGAGAGCCAGACACCGAGCCAGTACGAGAGCCACCTACACCTAGAGCATTAACCATGCCGGGACCAGCAGCCGCTGACGCAACACGCCAAGGTGAATCCACCAGCATCTTTGACCAATCGACACTGGACGTGACAACTCAGCCCAGCCCCGGGTCCAGCAGCACCACCGTCATCAACAACCTTAGGCTACCGCCCTTCTGGACGGGTCAGCCTAGCCTATAGTTCATCCAGGTGGAAGCCATGTTCAACTCATACAACATAACAGACGACACTTCCAAGTACCTGGCTGTAATCATGGTACTTGACTCAGAGACAGTGGAGCAACTCTCAGACATCCTGGGGAAACCACCTGACACAGGAAGGTACGCCAACCTAAAACAAGAGATCATCAGTCGCTTTGCTGACTCGTCGGACCGGCAACTTCACAAAGCGCTGTCTGAAATTCAACTGGGAGGCAAAAAGCCAAGCCAACTCTTGCGTCAAATGACCACACTTGCCGGCGAACGAATCGCAGAAGACGTACTGCGTATCCGTTAGCTGGCACTACTACCACGCCAAGTCCAACGCTGTCTTAAGGTCATCCGACCTCAATCGACGCTGCGAGAGCTAGCCGAGCTGACAGATGAGCTGCTAGAAGACCAGACAAACTCACCAGTCATGTCCGTGTAAGCAGTCAGTCACAATGCCCGCTCGTCCGGGCCACGACCACCTGATGCTGCTGTGGCCAGCCTGGCCAAGGAACTGGTAGACCTTAAACTCAGCATGGCTTAATTGACTACTCTCACAAAAAGAATGGCCAGCTCCTTAGACAGTCACCTCGCCCAGCCGAATGGTCATAATCAACACCGTGGACGCAGCAGGAACCGCTCCCAGACAAGATCTCTATCGGTCTCGGAATCAAGAAACTGCTACTATCACCGCCGTTTTGGGGCAGACGCTAGAAACTGTGAGCAACCCTCTGCTTCCAACCCTAGCCAGGGAAACTAACAGTGCTGTCGATAACTCAGGTGGCTGACGACAGCATCCGCAGCATCAAGCGGCCCACCAGAGAACATCGATTGCATGTCTACGACCACGCAACCAAGCTCAGGTTTCTCGTAAACTCTGGTTCGGTCGGTTTCATTGATGCCCAAGACCGCTATTAACACCAAAGACCATCTTAAGTTACTAGACTTCCAACTCTTTGCAGCCAATGGCACCGTCATCCACACTTATAGCCAAAAGATCCTTTCGCTCAAATTTAACCTTCGTCGTTGTTTCAGATGGGAGTTCATCATTGCAGACGTGAAAACCGCCATCCTGGGTGCGGATTTCTTGGCTCACTATGCACTACTGGTTGACCTTCAAGGAGGCAAGCTGATTGACCAATCAACTTCGTGAGCCACACAAGGACAGTTCTCCAGGGTCACAGTACATGGCGTTCCAACCATTGGATCACCACCGGTCTCAAACACTCCAGATCAGACATACGCTGCCTTGCTGCAGCAATATGTCGATCTCACACGACCACACGGTGTCCCCAACACTGACGCCGACAACGCTGTCGCTCACCACATCCAAACAACGGGACCACCAGTCTTTGATCGACCTCGCCGTCTCACTGGCGACAAGCTTAAAATTGCCAAAGATGACTTTAACCTCCTGCTGCACCATGGAGTCATCCGACCCTCCAGCAGCCAGTGAGCGAGTCCTATCCATATGGTGCCGAAGAAGCAAGGAGGATGGCGCACCAGAGGAGACTACAGAAAATTCAACTTTCGCACAATTCCAGATTGGTATCCAGTACCGCATGGTGATGACATACTTCCGCGCTTCCATGGATCCACAGTCTTCTCCACTATCGACCTGGTGCGGGCATACCACCAGATTTCAGTAGCTCCTGAGGATGTTCCGAAGACAGCGGTTACAGCACCCTTCGGTCTCTTCGAATTTTTTGGCATGCCACCCGAGCTAAGAAATGCAACGCAAACATTTTAACGACACATGGACAATCTACTCCAGGGCCTGGATTTCGTTGGGTACTTCATAGATGACCTCATCGGATACTCCAAATCACACGATGATCACTAACGACACCTGAGCAGCATTTTTGACATTGTGCGTGACAACAAGCTCACGATCAATGTTCAAAAATGCCAATTTGGAAGGCCAGAGGTCACCTACCTGGGCTTCTCAGTTACCAAGGACGGCTACCAGCCACCGGCGAACAGAATGAGTGCCATCGCTGAGTATCCTAGACCGGAAACCATCTCAGACCTCCGGCGCTTTCTGGGAATGGTCAATTACTACCGCCGTTCTACTTCGGGGGCCGCTCAGTCACAGGCACCGTTGACTGATCTCCTCAAGGATGCCAAGAAGAAGAAAGACAAGACAAAAATTCAATGGACAGAAACCACAGAGAAGGCTCTGGAAGATTGCAAACGGGATGTAATTCAAGCCGTACGCACCACCTTCCTCTCTCCATCAGCATCGCTCAGCCTCAAAACGGACGCTTCAGACACTTGCATCGGCGCTGTGCTCGAGCAACAACAAGGCGACATGTGGGAGCCCATCGCTTTCTTCTTACGAAAGCTGTGTCCTGCAGAAACACGCTACAGTACGTATGATCGTGAACTTCTCGCTATTCACGCCTCTGTAAAGTTTTTCAGACACATCCTTGAGGGCCGCCACTTCAGCATCCACACGGACCACAAGCCGATCATCTATGCTTTCTCTCAACGCTCTGACAAGACATCGCCACGCCAGCTCCACCAGTTGGACTACATATCTCAATCTACAACAGAGATACTCCACACCAAGGGCGAGGACAATGTAGTCGTAGATGCTCTGTCACGAGTCAATACAATGAACATGCTAACTTTACTGGACGCACGCATCATAGCTGATACTCAACAAAACAATGACCAACTTCCACAAGAAGAAAATGAAACATCTCTCAACTTGCAATGGCTCAAGATTGAGGAATGCAACTTATTATGCGACATAACCAAGAGCTGCGTGGGACCATACCTACCCGCCAGCCTCAGACGAACCGCTTTCGATGTAGTGCATGGTCTATCGCACCCAGGAGTCAAGGCCACCGTCAAGGGCCTCAAGGAAAGATTCGTCTGGAAGGGAATCGACAAGGATGCTCGCCTCTGAGCTCGGCAATGCATCTCTTATCAGCGAGCCAAAGTACACCGCCACAACCGCTGCACACCCAACAAAATTGACGTGCCAGACAATCACCTCGAGCACGTGCACATAGATCTCATCGAGCTGCCTAAGGTAAACAATCTTAGATACTGTCTAACAATGATTGATCGTTTCAGTAGATGGCCGATGGCCATACCACTCAGCGACACCCAAACGAGCGCAGTAGCAACAGCATTTTATACCAACTGGGTCTGCCAATTTGGACCACCGCTCACCATTACCACTGACCAAGGGGCACAGTTCGAGTCAGGATTGTTTACAGCATTGACACGACTGATTGGCACGCGCAGAATACATACCACGCCATACCATCCACAGTCAAATGGCATTACAGAACGATGGCATCGTTCACTCAAGGCAGCACTGATGTGCAACGACCATATTCCTTGGCCTCAGCTCCTTCCCACGGTCATGATGGGCCTCCGCACGGCCTACGAAGAGGATTCGAAGGCATCACCGGCTGAGATGCTATTTGGCGCGCCGCATCGCATACCCGGAGAATTTTTTGTTGCAGAAAGCGCTCCAGCCGACCCCCAGGTCTTCGTGGAACGTTTTCGCCACCACATGAAGGCAGTCAAAGCCATTCCTACAGCATATCACATCAAGCCCAAGCTGTTCGTGCTCAAGGAACTTCACACATGCTCTCACGTGTTTGAAAGAGTAAACTCCATCAAAAAGCCACTCGAACAACCGTACACTGATCCTCGCGAGGTCGTGAAAAGACTCAACGACCGAATCTACATTATCAACATCAAGGGCAAGGGCAAGGCAATCTCAGTTGACGTGCTGAAGCTTGCCTTCCTTGCAGCAACCGACACACCGCCGCTACACGGTGAAAATCAAAGGACATCATCAAGCCAGCAGAGTACTCAGAATTCATCGTTACTACCTCAGCCTGAGAAAGTCACTAGGGGGGGAGTATCTGTGGCGTCACAATCTGCAGTACCTCCGCAACCGACAACTGCATTATCTACACAACAGCAGCGAGTGCTAATTCCAGCCATTGTGCGGCGTTCCGATCAGCCCGAGGAACAGCCACGCCGCCCACGGAAGCAAGTATTACGAGTGCGATTTGAGTAACGCTCTCTCTGCCGCCGGCCGCTCAACAAGCAATACCGCACGTATAGCGCTCCGCTTAATCAAATCACGCTACACTACTTTACCACCCGCGAACTATTCACTAGTCTTTTTACCATTGTATAATATAACGTATCAAATAAATACCTGGTGAATTATTTCCACCACATCACAAATGATAGATAACTATAGTCTAAATTCCTATAAACTTCCGTTTTTTAGAGCCTTGTATTTGACTTGGCAACACCGCTTGCGCAGTTAGCCGGCGCATAAGTAACTGCGGTTTTTAAAATACCATAAAATCTCATTTATTTCAATTATAGACAGTAAACAAAATTTCTTAAATTGAAATGAATGAACAACACAAAGATACTTACATTTCAAAAGCTGGGAATTATTCAATAGATGAGTAAAGAATATAATTAAATTGAAAATATTATATTATTTTACTCAAAAAATATATATATATTTTTTTTACAAAAAATATAAATTTGTGCATAACTTAAAAATTAAATAAATCAATAATTAATAATGTAACTTTTCAAACAAATAATTAGAAATTAGAAATAAATTATTTTATTTTTTTATTATTCTTTCTTTTCGCGCTCATCAAGTCTATCAAAAATTGCCTTAATAATTTTCTAATTGTTATTAACGCATGGTTTATTATTTACATTTTCCGCTAATAAAATTTTTACACTTTCATAGCCACCATGTTCAAATGCTTTTCTTAAAGTTGATAGATTTGATCGAGCCAGAGCAATTTCAGACACAATAATGGACCTTATAGCACCTTTGAAATATTTCTTCAACTCTCTATCTGCCAAAATAAAAGCTGTGCTTTTCGCCATAGATATAATTCCAGCATCAGGAACATCAATTTTATCAATTAATGTCGATAAAATTTCAACATCTTGCGCTGCATTATGAAGTCCTTCTGTAAATTCAGGTCCTAAAAAATTTCGAGCTAAATCTTCAGTCTTGAATGATTTTTTTTCTCCTTGTCGCTTTAAAAGAAAGTTTTTGAAAGCCGTAAGAGTATCAGCAAAACCAATCACAGTTTTTCTAAACTCTTCAATCATTTTATATTGAAATAAATATCTCAAAATTCTTGGGGAGTCAAACCTAGAAAACAGGTAATTATTGAATTATAAATTATAACAAAAGACATTTTTTTAATTTATACGAATATTTAAAAACAAATTATAACAATAATAGTCACCTGAAGCCGTTGTGTGCTTTTAAAATAATAGGACTTCTAAACAATTTTAAATATATTAAAAGTTTTTCAAAAACTATTTTAATAGGTGTAGTCGACAACTTCTCGTTGTCAAAAAACATTTCGCCTTTGATAATCTTCAGACCAGTAACATTCTCAGCTTCTGATGACATTTTTTTCAATGAGAGTAAATATAGGCATTAAATATCACATCCTTGTGTTTTGCACTAATCTAAAAAAGAACATGTTTTTCAATTAATACATTTTATTTTAATTTTTCATAGGAGTGTAATAAAATTACCTGACAAATCTCAGTTTTTTCAGTACCAACGCCATTTGTTTCTAAATCGATAACGACAATTAATTATTTGATATAAAAAATTTGATATAGTTCATTTAGTCTTAGTAATTAAAAAATATTGATAGTAGTAGTAGTAGTTATTCTTACCTAGCTCTGATTCATCAATTGATCCGAAAATAATATTTAATCCACAGGTCGAATCATAACTAATACCTTTACTTTTATCTGCAGATGAGTTTTTTTGAGACATTATTCTTTTTTTAAAAAGTCTTCGAGCTTTGAATTTAGTTGTTTTCGAGTTCGTTAACTTTTTTGAGTGTAATTTATCTTTGCTTTCACGAGATTTCCCAGTGTATTCTCCTGGTAATGGTCATGAATTTCCATTTATTTTTATAATATAGGAAGTACCTTCATTAGATTGGCATACAGCTGCTTCCACTCGTGGATGTAAACTTTTTGAAGCTTCATAAAATCGTGCCTTTGGATGTTTAGATAAAATAACATTATCGTATGATTCATTTTTTCGAGTAGAACCACACAATGATAATTTGGAAGCATTATTTGCAAAACAGTTGGAAATATGCTCTAATTTACCACGTATACTGTGATTTCCAAACGGTTTTCCTTTAGGTAATCCATGGTGGCGGTACTTTTCTTTTCCTACAGCAAATTTACACCAAATGCCACAACTTGCATGTTCCCCATATGCATGTGGAACAATATTTTCAATAGATCTTTCGACTTCGTCAGGGTTATTTTCATTTTGTTTGATCGCATGGCTAAAATTACGAGTAAAATATTTGACATAAGATTGGTTTAGTTTCAAATTATATAAAGCGTTTGCGACTGAATTCGCGCTCTGATTTAAATCAGACCACTTTTCTATAGGTTCATTGGAAGCTCTTCGAACAGCAGATATTATGGAGACATCATCATCACTTATTAAAACGCCAATTTTCGTGCTTTCTTTTTTTAGATTTGGATTTTTCACAATCAATTCAACTGCCATGTCAGGCTCCATTGCCTTCGAACTCCCCACATAATTAATTGTGCACTCATGATTTGTAGGAAGATCTTTGTAAATACGTCTACAGTATTTATTGCGAATTGCGTAACCCATTACTTTTTCGGATCGGTATCCAAATAAAGCTGAATGCCCTAAATTTTTTCAAAAACTATTCAATATATTACATTTGTACATATATATCTTTATTTTCAAAATACTAAATATTGAATCGCATACCTGTAAGACAATTTCGTGCACGACCTGTCCTTCGTCTTAACCATGCAGTATCAAGATAACCTACTAAAGTAACTTCACCTGGATCAGTGTTTCGAGTTTCTTCTGAACCATTATTTTCATCATTTAAAATACTCTAATCATTCAAACAAAAGAAATAATACTTCAAACTAGTACTATCCAAGAGAATACATTCAAAACGTAAAAGAAAAAATTTCCAAGTTGCTCTGAAAATAAATTTTCCTGAAAAATGTAAAGATGAAAGAAAAATATTTGACTTGCATGTTGAATTTGTATTAGTCAGTAACTGCTACTGATTTCCTTCCAAAAACTGGATATCCTGTAAAAAATAATCATTCATGAAATAATGCAAAAAAATGTAATAAAATACATTTGATTTATTACAACGTAAAATAATTCACATATGCACATGCTCCAAACCCAAAGGAAACAGAAACCAGAAAGGAAACAAATATGAACATAAATACGTAATAGAAACAAAGACATTTGTGGCAATATTATGTGAATGAAATATTGAAAAAAAAGACAAAAAATAATAGCAAACATTCAATAATTTTTATTGCCATATAATATTGAAAATAAATCAAATAGAAATTTTTAAATGAGTAAAAGATAAGTTTCCTAATAATTGGTATTTGTGAATATTAAAGTATCTTCTCCATAATAAAAAGTTCATTGATAAAACTAATTTTCTGTTTGAATGTTTGCTGTTTACTATATTTCAAAACAACGAAATGAAATTAAAAAATAATAATGATCGTACAAAAGAGTGTTTGAAAAAAATCAGATTATCCAGCCAATAACATTGAATAATTAATGTATACTTACTCATTCTTTGAAGATTCAAAGTCAATAGTCATTTTTTTTTTCTAATTGAATAGATTTTTGACAGCTTCCATCAGCAACTGATTCAAATGCTGGATTGACTTATTTCAAATATTTTTGAATCAAAGATCCAGTCACATGAGGAATATTTAATGCTGAAAGAATTGTATTTATATGAGCTTCTCCAATACCTGCATCAATTAGAGCTGAAATTTAAATAAAATAATTAACAGTATTTCATACATTGTTGCGTAACTTAACGCATAACTAATTTTGAATTGTTGAAGATGTCAGCATTGCTCAATGGCAGTCATGGCTGCCATTGAAATGATTAGTGCTGCCATCTTCATATACATACATGTGGTTCCGCTCGCCGGGGTACGGGAGCTACCACGAGGCAACAAGTTGCTACCGTTCTATATAAAATTGCTTTTGTGTGCACACGTGTCGAACATTCATTTCACTTAATTAAAAATTATTTTTTATCATTGGTTTTTTATGTTAAACTCTCTCACTTAATATTTTGTGGTGCTCAATATAAATCAAAAATACTATCAAAATTAAATGCACACTCAAGTTGTCTTTAGTTTGTAACTGTTCAACTCATAAAACTGCTCAGCTAATAATTTTCATTACTATTAAGTTGTGTGACGCCATGTTGGCCACACGGTGACTCGCAACTTTTTTTGCTATTATTTTTCTATAAAAAATTAACTCATTCATTTTATTTGAAATCACATTCATTGTTCATATATTTTTCGTCAATTATTTTGTTAGTCTTAAGTTACAAAGCACAATTAGTGCACATCAGTATTTTTTGTTATACCCAACAAGATTAAAAGAGTTCACACCTGATGAACAAAATAAATATAACAGTGTGAAATAAATTAATCAAAATATTTATTTAATTATTGAGTTGTTAATTCACTTGTATCGCTCATCCATTGTGTACATCATCCCAGACCAACAACGCCAGAACAATTTTTATGATATTTACACAACATACATCATAAAAAATGAAATAAGCAGATTTTTGTGTTCAAAGTTCAACTGAGATACTTACCAATGATCAGCTTAAAATTTACATCATATAGTTGTTTATGATCTTCATGATATTTATTAGTGTAAACATCATGTATTTTGCAACAACTTACACACTTAATTCGAAAAATATTTGACAAACCAAACTGTTTGTCACTTTCAATATTTTCAAGAGATAATGGAATGTCACATTTGAAACACCATAATTCTTTGGCAAGTGTATTTATTTCCACTATCCTTCTACTCCAGTCTGTCACATTTTGTTCGTCGACTTCAGGTTTATCATAAAGTGCCTCATATGTTCTTTTTTTTAGTTTTTTTAAAAAAAACGTGAACAAAATTTGCCAAAGTCTGCTCGCAAATTATGCCAGTTTATTTGAGACTTGTTTACAAATAAATAAATTTTCAGGTTAGGGAACTCTCGCGGTGTTGCCAAGCTTATACCGGTAATTCAGAGTGCGGTATTTTTTATTAGTCAATCGAATGTTAATAATTATTTAATAATTAAATTTTTCGGAAATTTTGCAAAAAAAATCATTAATTAATTTAAAAATTAATTTGCTGATGCATAACAAAAGTATCACCAAGTATTATTTTTGTTTAGAGATTGTTTATGCTAAGGGGGTACTTGGATCTCCTTAAACGCTTTCATCACTGTTACTGCTTTTTATTATTGATGGTTGCAAGTTTACTAGCCCACAAGTTATAAATCTTATATTATCTAAATTTCTAAATTCAGACACGGAAAGATTTTCAATTGTTTGATAAGTTTCAATTCTTTGCATTATCCGTTTTTATATGAATTCTACGACGTGCGATTTTTTGCGTTTCGTGAACTTCATTAGCTGTGAAATTACCATTTTGTAGGAATGGTAAACAAATGCATAACCACCACTTTTTTCCCTGATGCATCCAGAGTTGACTTCATTTCGGGAAACCCTTCGTCCGCCATTATGAAGTCCCTATGGTCAACAAAATTTGAAAATTCACTTTTATTTGTAATCTGTGCTTCAGTAGCGCGACCACCAAAACACTTGGATACAAAAGTTATTTCCCCTTCTGAAAAACATGCAACCAAAACTTCCACAATATATACATATTTATAATGGGAGTAAAAAAAACACACACTGAGATACTTGAGAGGGGTTCTTCCAATTTGAATTCTGAACAATCTATTACTACACGGCCATTAGAATCTTGTTTATTGAAACAATCAGGCATGGTTTGTTTATTGGCGAAATTCGAAGGCCATAGAATTAAATTTTTACAAGAATTGGGGAGATACATTTAATATGTGTGGAAAATTCGCGATACAGTCGTTCTTATAATATTATATACAACTCCGATAGATGGATAAGTTAATCCTTATTTCATTTTCATCTGAAAGATAAGAAGCATATTATCTTTTGATGCTAACTCCGAGTAACGTTTTCCAGCTGCTTTCAATTATAACGTCTTGTTTATTTTTTATCATTTTAATGGAAATCCGCGAAATCCTTGTTGATTCGCCAGTCGTACTCAGTGATTCATTCAAAATAAAATTATATTCAAAGTCAGAAGAAAGTATTAATAATAAAGGTAGTGGACTGTTGAATTATCAAGTCAATATTGATGATTGTTTCTTAGTCTTTTGATAGTGATTTGATTAGCACAGATTGATTTGCACGATGAAAACTTCGTAATTGTAAAGATAATGTAATACTTGTATTACCGGTGAACATCCACTTTTTCCACGTGATCGTAAATCACGTGAACCGGTAATTTGATTATTTCGGTGATTTTTGCTGTGATGTATTTCTCTGTGATTAATCGTGGTGATGTAGCTGGTTGATTTGATCTCTTAATATTTGATTAATTAAGCAATGATGAATGCTTCATACAAAGATAATGAACATATAAAATACGTCCATACTCGTTGATCGTCACTTTGCAAGGGAGAGACAGAAAAGTAGTTCCCTGCAACTGCATGCATAATTGAATATGCGTCAATGACCTTAAGCCCCAATGCAATTTGGTCACTGCGCATCTGGTGCGATGCGCAACAGGTTCGCGTAGTAGTCTAAGAGCTAGTGAACCATCCGAGTTACCCAATTCCCATAAGGCTAGCAAATCTTAAAATGATGTTTTATTACCGGTCAATACAGAAAATACCGGACTGGCAAGCATCTCGCGGATAAGTCATCATCCCTTAAAATTTTGAAAATGTGAAAGAAAGTTTTTTCTAACAGACTTCCACAAGGCTGCAATTTTAAAATGTTTTAATTTACCTATGTTCAAGTGTGAGAAAAAATTGACAGCCTATTTTGAGGGTTGGAAGTATCTGCCAAACCATGGCAAAGTTGTCATCGGGATGGTAATTTATAACCTATCCCCCACAAAGCTAAAATTTTGAGGGCATATTCTTTAAATTGTTTAAAAACAATATGTAGAAAGCCAGAACATTTCAGCGGTTGCAAGTATTTTTAAAAAAAAAAAGAAAAAAAAGGCGCCAAGTTCATCTGTGACAAAAAAATTGAATTGCAAAAATTACTTCAAAAAAATTACTTTACAAAAAGATTTGATATCAATCATTATTGCCAAGTACACAATATAAGGTTATACATACTTATTTACTATGTAATTATATTAGTTATCTATGTTTATAACAGAATACACATCAATGATAGGTGTCATTAAATGCCATTTCCAAGAAACTTCATCATCCATCACCTATTGTATGAATCTAGTTATATATGTCAAAAATTTTTTGCCAATATCCCACTTTTAATACGAACGTACTTGGCGCGTCCGATCAGTCGATGAATTTCATAATCGTTAAAATTTTATGCATAATTCATTTTGATAGCGGATTCGCTATACATATAATATAATTACAGAGCATTCACTTATTTTGCATTTATACCTCAAAGTTTCAAAAATATCCGCATTAATGTATCCATACCAAAGCTTTTCATGAATATCCGCATTGTTGTATATTCATAATATTATACCACTGTCTTTCATGAATATCAGCATTAAGAATTCAACATCCATATCAGCCACACAGCGCATGCGTCAACATATTCTACGGTCATGATAAGTTATACTTATTTCAAACGCGCCAAGTACGTTCGTATTAAAAGTGGGATATTGGCAAAAAATTTTTGACATATATAACTAGATTGATACAATAGGTGATGATGAGGTTTCTTGGAAATGGCAATTAATGACACCTATCATTGATGTGTATTCTGTTATAAACATAGATAACTAATATAATTACATAGTAAGTAAGTATATATAACCTTATATTGTGTACTTGGCAATAATGATTGATATCAAATCTTTTTGAAAAGTAATTTTTTTGAAGTAATTTTTGCAATTCAATTTTTTTGTCACAGATGAACTTGGCGCCTTTTTTTTCTTTTTTTTTAAAAAAAGTTTTTTTTATTTGATATCACTTCTTTTTTTACTACAAGTACAATGATTAAAATTGAAACTTGCTGAGATAATCGATATTATCTCATCATCTGATTTATACTTAATAAACATATAGAAAATGAATATAATTCATCTATATAAAAATCTATCGTAATTTAAATTTTCTCTGAAAAATAAACGAAATTCCGAATTCTCATAAAATATAGGAACATAAAAATAATAACAAATGTCATCAATTCCCACATAGAAGTATATTATCAATCAATCAATTGGATAATGATCAAACTTCACGAGACAAACCCACGACCACCCCCGTCATATTCCAACTATAAGTATCAATACAATTATTAGTATAAAATATACAATGGGCTTATTCAAAAAATAATATAAATAAATCATGTAAAAGAATAAATTAATTAAATAACAATTATAGGTTTCATAATCAAACCTACCACCACCCCTGTTATATTCTAAGTATAAATAAAAAATAAACATGTATGAAAAATACAACGGGCTTCTTCGAAACAATCAAACAAATAATTTTAATAAAATAAAAAAATTTCATTTCATAAATATTAATTAATTATATAATCAACGATCATCAGTTATTATTTACTTCATCGGTAGGTCATCATCTTCAATAATTTTCAGATTAATATTGGGACTGACCGCTAGAGTGGAGAAATAATAATAATAGTAGTATGCTTCTTAATATTAATTCCGATTAGTGTTAAAGTTGACCGCTAGAGTAGAGAAAAAATAATAGTTTGGTCATGACTGAGAAGGATGAACATATAACGATAATGTGTATTAGAAAAGGACTTTCCAAAATGGACCTAGAAAAAGACAAACACATAGGCCGTAAATCGAGAAAAAACAGGACACTAGGGGACACTTCGATTCAACTAGAGAGAGACAAGCTTATGTAACCATAAACATATTGAATAAGGACAACGAACAGACGACGACGACCAAGACTGAATTTTTCATCGTGAAAATCGACTGTTTTCAACTTTTATCAACTTCAACTCAATATATCTTCCATTATAAGGCATGTAGGAAAAAAATAAAATCAGTTTTATTATATAATTTGGACACGAGCTGTCGATTGCGCCCATTATTTTTTCGCTAAATTTAGTGCATATATGAGATCTCATCATAGTGGTCTCTTGAAACTCGGATATTCGCGTAAAGATACACGGTACGTGTATCTCGCTCCGCAGTAACCTTGGCGCGAGACACTACCGTGTCTCTTGATATCTCCCAGACGAATATATAATAGTCATGATGCTCTATGGGAATAGGAACGCAACAGACTTATACGGGCTCCAATGTTAAAAAGAAAGAATATGATATGTGATATTGTGAAGATATGATGAATAATTACTGTAAGCAGAGATAAACAGATATATATGGGTCATTCCACGTCAAATCGACCAATAGTTGGAATCGACCCCTTTCGATTTAGATGAATTTCGGTCAAGACCTTTCTTTTTTCGTAAAACAAAGATTCGCCAAAGGAAAAAAATTTAGAAAATGTTTTTTGAAAGTTATTCAAAATGAAAAATTTCACTATCTTTCCGATTTCTTAATCTTATTTTTCAAATATCTCGAAAACTATTATAGATACAGGAACGATCGTTTGTTTTTTTTTAAGGGGACACTTGAAGCTATTGAAAAAAAATTTCAAATAATGCAAGTTTTACAGAATTTTGAATTTTCAAAAATCGTCAAAATCATAGCCCGACACGAAATTTTGGGCTCAAATTTTTTATTACAATACCTACAAATGATTCTGAAAGGAAAAGTCCAGAGTTGCGTTTTTTTTTTTTCAAAGTTATTAATTTTTGAATTTTGGCAAAAAAAAAAATTTCTTTTCTTTCACTCTTGAGTTCAACATAGTTGAGAATACATTCATTTTGAGTAAGAAAAAGTTCATTTTGTGACATAAAAGCTCAAAAAAACAATAAAAGTTGAATTTGTATTTTGTGTAATAATAGTTCAAAAATCTCAATAATTAAGATGTGGTACATTCTGCTATCAAAGTTTTTACTGCTAAAGTTTTTCTAGATAATTACCTCCGGAGATCTACCACCAGAAGTTCTGTTTCCCATAATACTTCCAAATGTCACTGTTATTTACTAGTAAACAATACCAATAACTTGTTGGATAAATTCATCTTCGATATCTGCACGATTTTTTTGAAAATTCAATAAATCATTTTCAACATCATCTGAAGCTGCCTTTCCACTTGCAATATCAAAAAGAAAATTATGATCAAGCTTTGTATGAAAGGGATTTAAAAAATTTTCAAAAGTACCTATAAACCTTCCAAGTTGTTCAGTATTTTTTTACATTGCATGGGATTCCAGATCTGCAGTGATGTCGCTCGTACCATTTAATTTTGTAGTATTCATCGTATGAGAAATCACTGATGTTGTAATATCGTGACTTTCACCCCAACGTTGCCTAGCTGGAATTGAGTTCGTAAAATGGATTGCACTTGTCAATCTTCTGCCTGCGTCAACATTTATTGTCTGCTCGAGCGTCAAATCAATTGGTTGTCTTGAGAAAGACTTCCAAGTACGTTTATTACCAAGGTATCCAGCATGCATAGATCTTTCTAAATCTGGATGAGTTTTATTCAATTTTAATACATTATCATGGTATCTTTGTAACCATCGAGCATAATTGGGCTGATTCGTTACAAAAAATAAATTGGAGATTTTCGACAAAATGTATTTGAATAATTTAAAATCACCCGATCGAATACTGCGACTGAATAAACGAAAATTGTCCACCAGATCAATATATGTCATGTGAAATTGAGCAGTTTTACCGAACACTCTCTTGCACCGATCTTCATGTGCACGATATGTGTTGATTATTTTAAGCAACTCTTTGTGACCAAATATTTCAGCATTTGACTCATCATTTATTTTCATCAATTGTGTGCGTGTTATCGTCTATTGACAGTCCTGTTTTTTTCAGAAAGAACTTAAAATATAATATTTCAAGACTTATTGCAATGAATGGGTGCAAACGTTTACACCTGTTGAAGAATTTGCCTTGAAGAAATCCGTCAACAGACCCATTAGCGATGATTTCACTGTCGACAGCAATTGTCATTAAACCAAAGCCACTTATGAACTTCCCAATTGCTTTGAAGAGAGTCAATATAACGTGAAATGGTCCAAGATGTATAAATAAATTGTCATATAATGGTCGCTCAACTGATTGTATTTGAAGGGCTACTTTGGCGATGGCTAAATCGTATGTGACTTCTAAGTATTTTCGATTTATTTCTTCAGCAATATTTTTTATTATTTATATCGTTTCAATGACAACAGATGGATTGGTTGGCGACTCGTTAATAGGTGTCAAATATACAATTTTTTTTTAGAAGTATTGATGTCTTCAGCAACGTTATAGTTAAAAGCAACTCACATTGGGGTGTTTGGAATTTTCAACGCGTGATAAATCATCCATAGTGTGTCCAATATTTGTATTTGGGGAAGAGTTTCAACATGTGTCCAATCAATATGTCGTTCATCATTTGATGATAATAATGGTTCTAATATCCGGCGTTTTTTTTGTGTAAGGAAGCAAATTTGGTATAAATGTGTCAAAAATTCTCCGTTTTTTGTTTTTGGCTGAAGAAGCATCAACTACATCAGTAGTATTTTCTGGCTCAATATAGGCATTCTCATGTTCAATGAAGACATTTTCATTGACATCATCTTTTTCGGGTATTGTCTGATAAATAATGCCAACGGTATCATGTAATGTATCTTTGCCGCTGGTGGTATCCACAAAGCGATCAAAATTATCAAATGCCACTCCAGTGAATAACTCATTCGATGGAGAAATAGATTCCGAACAAATACTAGTGCGATTCGATGATGCAAAAGTTGCATCCGTTTCTAATTCTTCTACAACGTTGTAACTGCAGCAGTGACCATATTTGTTTATAATTTCGACAATCTTACGACTGCTCGTTGAATTTTTAACGTCATATCTAATGTAATATGTTTTCCAATTTCAATATTACCATTTGTCACATTATATACTAGGTCTGCTATTAGAGAATAACATTTTGTTTGAAAATTATCGCTATTTCTCCGACGACGTTTAAAACCACCCAATACCGTGGAATAAAAATCTTTCATATCCTTAGGAATTATGCATTCACCGTTTTTTAAATCTGTGACTTTCAAATCTTCCAGCAATGGATTTTAGGAGTATTTAAAACTTTTTCACGTAAAATTAAGGCAGCTTTCAATAATATTACTTTTTCTTCTAAAATGTCACAAATATTTTCTTTAATTATAAAATTTTTCGGTACAATATAATTTTTTCTTCCCATTTTTACTATAACCATATCTTCATTAAAATGAGCTAATAATTTTTTTTCAAATTTTTGTGTACTGAAGATATTGTCATATTTATCACCAGTATTGTCATGTATGTTCTGTAGAGTCGCTACGTACAATTTGCATACATACTCAAACGTGAAACATTTTCTTGAAGCAATTACTTTTTCTGCAATGAAGTCACTAATTTCATCAAAACATTGATTATGGTATTTTCTGAACGCCTGATATGCTGGGGTTGCTAGTGTCATTGTTCTCAGGGATTTCGACATTTTGAAATATCGTATAATTTTTGCATGCACTATGCAAGAGTTGAAACCGTCCTTTAATTTTTTTAATTCGTTCATTACAAACGAAACATACTTTCTCCAAACTTTGCAGATTTCCTTCGGTGCTTTGCAGCGCATCACTTGATATTTCAAAATTAATATCATCAACATCGTGGGATGTATTGTCATCTTGATAGGATGGTCTTACTAGGTTTTCAGGTCATTCTGCAGCTGACGTTGTTTCTAAAATTAATATCAATATATATTTATGAGTGATTGAAACAAATAATTTTTTCCGTCTTATTCAAAAACATAGTACGCAGCACATGAAGTAGGTATATAACTGTAAAATATATTTACCTTGCAATGGTATGCCCAAAAATTTTTTCATTATGGCCGTAAATTGTCTATAATATTGAACATGAAATCCTGCTGTTTCACTTACATTCTTCGGTTGTACAACATTTGCATATTTTAATTTATGAAATTTTCCAATTTTTAAAATTTCATGTAACTTTCCCAAAGTCCTGGATGTAAATTTTATTGTTTTTTCGCAGATATCACCTCGAAATATGACATAAATTATATTCACTTTTTCCATTATCAACACCAGCAGTGAAGATTATCAAGTATTCAATTCTTTCAAAATACTATTATAATTTTTAATAGTGTTGGCTACAACGAAAAATTAAATGATGTACTTATAGCCGTCGCTGACTGCGTTATAAACGCACGTTTTCAGCGTCGAGATAAGAGATGAATATTATATTACTACTGCACAGTCGCCCGGGCGCTCCATCCCCTTGCCAGTTTCTTTTTCTCGATCCCTCATTTGTTCACATACGCCTCAGTCCTTCATTTGTTTACCATGCGCACTCACTTTTTCCGTTATAATCTGTTGGAATCCCTCTACAGTTTACAGCAGGATAGATATTCTCTCTTTCCAACATTAGAGGTCATATAAGTCTGTTGCATTCTGTTGGGATATTTGCACTTCAATATGCCCTGCTCAAGTGAAGAAAACACAACTTGAGCTTTTTGATAAATAAATGTGAACGTAACTTTATTTATTAGTAAAATTATAACACGAATTACATCATAAAGAAAAGAAGAACTCCCAGTCTCTCACGATTAATCACAGAGAAATACATCACAGCAAAAAAATCTTATTATAATTTGGGAGACTTTAATAAATTTAAAAATTAAACCAAATAATATGAATATGATAAGTTTTAGTACAGCAGAAGCCATATACAAGAAGACCCAGGAGACCAATATATGCCTGGATACAATAGAGAGAGGAAAAGACATGAAGGTCACAGCGCATTTAGATGCTATAAGTATGACAAACGAGGGAGTGATATCAGACTGGCCAGACACCATCAAAGAATTATGGGAGGCAATAAGAGAACCACATAAAATTTTAAAAATAGAAAAAATGTACCGCAAAAAGTGAAGCAAACTGAACGGGAAACCAGAGGAAATTGAAACTGGAAATATTATTATCACGTTCAAAGGGAATGGAGTCAAAAAACCCGTAGGACTGTGGGACAATACCGTGTCAATGAAATTGAGACCGTATGTGGGACCAGTCAGACAATGCTACAAATGCTTTAGATATGGACATATCAAAGCCACGTGTAAAAGTGAGGAAAGATGCATCATTTGCGGAGAAAAAACACACGGACGATGTAAAAAAGAGGAGAAGTGTAGAAACTGCCACGAGAACCACAGATCCACATTCAAAGGGTGTGTCGTATTCGAAAAAAATAAAAACATACAACGTAAATTACGACAGAGCAGTAAGGATATTAGAAGGAAGAGAATCAGAAGAGGAAAGATACAACAGATATGAAGAACCGGAACAATGGCCTAAAATCCCAAAAGCGAAGAATAAGAATGATAACAACTGAAATAACACGCGATTATGCAAAAGCATCGAGCCAAAAAAACTCGGAACCAGAACAAGAACAACAGCAAAGAAAAGACTATTATCAAAGAAATATGTACGAAAGAAAAAGAGAAGCCATGAAAAATAGCTACACACCAAACAAAAACTACAAGAAGAAACAGGTAAAAATAAATACAGGCAGTACAGACGAATGCCTACTCACATGCGAAGAGATAAAGAGGAAGAATCTGAGGAAGAGGTAGAGGAATTAGAACCAATAAAGAACACAAAGAGCATGGAGGAAAGTTCAACAAAAGAAGAAGTCATAGAACTCATTGAAAAAACTAATAAATGAGGACGCAAGAATTAAGAGGGAAATATTATCACTACTTGAAGACACAGGAACAATAAGCACATACAAAGATAATATTAGTAAAAGAAATGAGGAAGAGACATATCAGAGAGAGCAACGATGGACACAAGACCAGATAGAAAATAGGAAAAGACACAGGGAAAATAGGATAGTTAACGGAATCCAAAGGAAATATCGGAGAACAAACCGAATGGGCTATACATAATAGCCCTAATCATCTACTACTATAAAAAAAAATACAGGATATAAAACAATAGTTGAAAAAAGTAAAGGAAATAACGGTAGAGTTACGATAATAGTCAGAAATTACATAGAGTTCGAAACAATTAATGAGTGGACAAATATTGGGGAAGAATTTGATATCACAGGAATGAGGATTGCAAATACAAATGAGAAAATTAATATAAAAGCCTGTGACGTAGTGTTTTCTAGGCGCCACGCACTAGAATTTATTTATACTTATAATTACCTCCAGCAGCAACAGCACACAAGGGATGCCACTTTCGTGTACCTTTATTTTATTATAGAGTGAAGAAAATAATAGGAATTGTTATTTTAAACGACCACGAAAGGAATCGTTTAATTGATGTTATGCACACAATAATGTAGGTTTTATTCTTTTAAAACAAATTGAATATGAATGAATATAAAGAACATATATGAAAATAATAAAGAAAAAATGAAGTTCGACTTCCAAATAATAATCAAAATAATAATAATAGTATTCGTCCTCAATGACGGGTTTTTCTCTTGAACAAAATAAAGATAATATGACAAATATTCAACAACTGGGTTCGGCGGTATCCAGTCTACAGTTGATCTGGGTTTATTACTTTCTACACTTAAATCTATAATATTAATAATACTCTTACAACTTCAACAACTTTTCTCTTACTTATTACCTAATCGCGTGACCGAGAATTTGGCGCTTTGTAATGTAAAAATGGACGCCCGCTGAACAAGACGAATAGCACGTGGCGATAGACATACAAAATATATTAGGTATTATCTTACTTACAAAATATGTTTCAAGAGCAAATCTCGACTCAGCAACAATATCAGCTTCAACTCAACTTCTCTCACTCTCTCAACAATATTTCGTCTCAATCACTCTAATTAATTTATATGCTTTTTCACTCAATATCAATGGGCACACGTCTTATATTTTTAGCAACCAAATTCTAAGTGACACTCCTTTTCTTTTTCCCTTCGTTTTTCTTTTATGTTTCCGACATCGTAATTTTTCATGTGTGCCAACATCTTAGTTCGGGAGGTGCTGCCACCTTTGGCTGGTTGGCGCATTCATTTCATCGACTACGCTCAACGCGCATCGATCAGCGAACCGCTGGACATTACGTATATTCCATTATATTGATGTGGAATTATCGTAATAATTGTTATTGTATTTGTATGACAGCCTTTATTAATTATTGTTGAGGAAATGCATTTTTTGAGTTTGTATGAAATTACCGGAAGATGTTATACACGAGGTCGAAGTAAATGAATGCTCAATAATGCAAAATTAACGTGGTTATTTATTATAAAATGCACTTTGGTTGATATCACAGGTAAATCACAATAGTGAATCTATTAATTGCAAACAACTATCACTCAAATGTTGAGCATTCAAGCTCAGTGCGTTGCACGTAAAAGAAGTACTAAGTATTAAATCACGTTGTCATGTACATTGATTAATTATAAGTAAATTGTAAATTAAAAGTAAGAAAAGCACGTTGTGCTCGTCGAAGCCGGTAGTTGAGAATGTATCGATTCTCTATTATGAGATGATAGAGAAGGAGGGCTAGCGATGTCTTATATCTAATGAAAAATAATGATGACTGGTAAAATCGTCACAAGCCATATACAGGAGGTCTCAAAGAAATACAAACAAAAGGCAATGGCAAAAGATAGTGTGATTCGATGACAGAAAAGCAGAAACGATAATAATGGGAGACTTTAATGCTCATAACATTACGTGAAACTGTCATAGCACAGATGGGAAAGGGGAATACCTTAATGAGATTATGAATGAAAATAGAGACTTATGCACAAACCAGGAAACCGAATCTAGGATCGGATATATCGGTCAAAGATCTTCCATTATAGATCTGGTTTTTGGAACAGCTAGAATAACGAACAAGATTAGCACAAAACAAAAAGAAGAATCATGGGGATCAGACCACACCCCAATTGAAATAACAATTGGAGAAGAGGTGGAACACTATAGAAAAAAAAAAAACAGACAAAATAAGAACGAAAAAAACTGTATGGAAAAACTACATCAGAACAGTAGAAAAAATATACGAAGAGGAAAAAAAAAGAAGAGGAACAACTAGAAGGGGAGTTAGACCTGGAAACGAGATACCAAAGGTTCATAAGAACAATTAAAGAAGCAATGAATATAAATCAGGGAGTAAAAGAAAAAAAGAACAAGACCAGAACGAGAAAGAAAGAGACAAAACATACAAAGAAAGAATGACAACTCAACATCCAAAGAAGTGGTGGGACCATGAATGTGAAGAGGCGATAGAAAAAAGGAAAAAGGCATTTAAAAAATTTAAAGAAGAAAAAAGCCAACGCTGCGAAAATTATCAATAGGAAAAAGAGAGATAGTTTTGATGAATTTTGTCAGTCGACGAATAGATTTACTAGCCTATGATAGCTCTGTGAAGTTGGCACCCCTAAATGGAAATTTCGCAAGTTTTTTCGCAGGATTCGTTTGTCTATCGTAGGACCACATTTGTCCACCCAAAAGATTATTTTGTCCAGGCACCGTTCAAAAGTTATAAACAAAATTTTTTTTTTTCATGTATATGGCGACTAGGAAAATGCGAAATTGGCACCCCCAAAAGCAAATTTCGCAACTTTTTTCCGCAGGATTCGTTTGTCTATCGTAGGACCACGTAAGTCCACGCAATAGATTATTTTGTCCAGGCATAGTTTGAAAGTTATGAACAAATACTTTTTTTTCAAAAAATTTCCGACCAGCACCCTCAAATGCGAATTTTTCAATTTTTTTGGCACGGTTCGTTTGTCCATCGTAGGTCCACGTAAACCCACCCAATAGATTATTTTGTCCACCCCCAGATTAATTATTATTCAACTTTTGAAATTTTCGAAAGTGTGAAGTTGGCACCCCCAAATGCGAATTTTTCAATTTTTTTTGCACGGATCGTTTGTCCATCGTAGGACCACATAAGTCCACCCAATAGATTATTTTGTCCAGGCACCGTTCAAAAGTTATAAACAAAATTTTTTTTTTCAAGTATAATGGCGACTAGGAAAATGCGAAGTTACACCGCCAAACGCGAATTTCGCAAATTTTTTACAGGATTCGTTTGTCTATCGTAGGACCACGTAAGTCCACCCAATAGATTATTTTGTCCACCCCCAGATAAATTATTATTCAACTTTTAAAATTTTCGAAAGTGTGAAGTTGGCACCCCCAAATGGAAATTTCGCAAGTATTTTCGCAGGATTCGTTTGTCTATCGTAGGACCACATTTGTCCACCCAAAAGATTATTTTGTCCAGGCACCGTTCAAAAGTTATAAACAAAATTTTCTTTTTCATGTATATGGCGACTAGGAAAATGCGAAGTTACACCCCCAAATGCGAATTTCGCAACTTTTTTTGCAGGATTTGTTTGTCTATCGTAGGACCACGTAAGTCCACCCAATAGATTATTTTGTCCACCCCCAGATTAATTATTATTCAAGTTTTAGAATTTTCGAAAGTGTGAAGTTGGCACCTCCAAATGCGAATTTTTCAATTTTTTTTGCACGGATCGTTTGTTTATCGTAGGACCATGTAAGTCCACCCAATAGATTGTTTTGTCCAGGCACCGTATGAAACCTATAAACCAATTTTTTTTTTCCCAAATACAATTGTAGCAAGAATTTGTGGATATTGATCAACATCCGAAATTTTCAATAGCTCGTAACTCAAGAGAAAATGATGGCACAGAAAAATCGAGAGAAAGTAAATTGTAGCTAGTATTTAATTTCCAGGTTCAAAAAAATTTTTTTTCGAAATTTCACTATGAAGCTTTTCTGGGAAATTTTGTGTTCTTCAATTTGACCACATGAAGCGCCCGGCGAGACGTTTTGCTGATAAGTTGTTATCCACAATCAAAGCAAAAAAGTCTTTTTTGACTTTGGTGACCATTCACTCAATCAATTATGATCGTACAAGAAATCGAAGGGGGGTTCTGGAAACCGCAAAAGATTCTTTATAAGACGCCATTAGTAGTCCATAACGGAAAAATTTTTTTCGGAGCGATAATTTCGTCTAAAAAAGAGATGAAAAATCGCACATTCAAGGATAATTAGATAACTCTGTATAACTTTGGATATGAAGGATAAATGCAGAATATTTCAGTTCGTTTTCCAAGTTTAGAGTGTCGTCAATGAACCTTGAGAATTCCAAACCCCTGTGATTTTTTTTTCTTATTGCCTCGAAGCCTCGAATTCTGTGGTTTGGTCAAAATCCCAAATAATCACTATCATGACAATTTTTTGATTTTTCATCGATTTTTTAGGCAAATTTGAATTTTTTTGTGCAATAATCTTCATTTCACCCATGAAAAAGATCAATTATTGTAAAAAACCTGGAAATACTTCTTTTGAGAAAAAAAATTTTTTTTTTTCAAATTTTTCGTTTCGATTTTTATTCTTCAGCGTGTTTACATTGCTTCAGTATTGTCAAAAAATAAAATTGCCCGATTATTCGAACGTCTCGCCGGGCGAGACGTTCAATTTTAAAAGTTGAATAGTGATTAATCTGGGGGTGGACAAAATAAATTTTTGGGTGGACAAATGTGGTCCTACGATAAACAAACGAATCCTGCAAAAAAAGTTGCGAAATTTGCATTTGGGGGTGCAAACTTCGCATTTTCCTAGTAGCCATATAAATAAAAAAAAAATTTTGTTTATAACTTTTGAATGGTGCCTGGACAAAATAATCTTTTGGATGGACTTACGTGCTCCTACGATGGACAAACGAACCGTGCAAAAAAAATTGAAAAATTCGCATTTGGGGGTGCCAACTTCACACTTTCGAAAATTTCAAAAGTTGAATAATAATTAATCTGGGGGTGGACAAAATAATCTATTGGGTGGACAAATGTAGTCCTACGATAGACAAACGAATCCTGCAAAAAAAATTGAAAAATTCGCATTTGGGGGTGTAACTTCGCATTTTCTTAGTCGCCATATATATGAAAAAAAAAATTTTGTCCATAACTTTTGAACGGTGCCTGGACAAAATAATCTATTGGATGGACTTACGTGGTCCTACGATGGACAAACGATCCGTGCAAAAAAAATTGAAAAATTCGCATTTGGGGGTGCTGGTCGGAAATTTTTTGAAAAAAAAGTATTTGTTTATAACTTTTAAACTGTGCCTGGACAAAATAATCTATTGGGTGGACTTACGTGGTCCTACGATGGACAAACGAACCGTGCAAAAAAAATTGAAAAATTCGCATTTGGGGGTGCCAACTTCACAGAGCTGCCTATCATATGTATGGAACACCATGAGTATATTCAAGAATGTGAAACAAAAAATTAACTGGAACCCGTGGAAAAATAGAAACAGAGAAGAAGAAATTATAAACCAAATTGACAAATCGGCACCACCTTACGTAGTAAGACTGTTTAGAAAGGAAAGGAAAATAGGAATAGAAATAGAAACTATGGAGAGAGAATTTACCTTAGAAAAACTATCAAGAGCCTTAAGAATGATTAGAAAAAACTCAGCATCAGGGAAGGACGGAATAGAATATGTAATGCTAAAAGAAATACCAAATATAATGAAAAAGGAATTATTGAAGATCATAAATGAAGTATGGACAGCAGATACAGAAGATATCAAGTAATTTTTATAGATAAACCGGGAAAAGAAAAGGTTTGCCCGATTGCATCATCATCATACGTCAGGAAAATATTGGAGAGAATGGTGAACCAGAGGATAGTATGGTGGGCCGAGAAATATAATAATAATTTATTATTATATTATTAGTTTATTAGCAGAAGACCAAAATGGATTCAGAAGAGGTAGATCAAGTATGGAGAATCTTACCCTCATCACAACGATTATAAAAGCAGAACTATTACAAAATAAGTACACGTTAGCGACTTTCCTAGATGTAACATCGGCATATAACAATGCGATCTACGAGACACTAATGGAAAAACTAGAGACATTAGAGTGCCTGCTCAACATACGAAAATTTATTAATAAATGGATGTATTATAGAGCAACCGAATTCTTAATAAACAACGAAGAAAGCACCAACAGAATAGTAAGAAAAGGTCTACCATAAGGGGCAGTACTAAGCCATATACTATACGCACTTTATACTAATGAGATGACTAAAAATCTAGATGAAAATATAAAGACAATACAATTTGCAGACGACATTGCAGTATACGTAACAAGCAGAAAAAGAAAAGAAAATAGAGAAAGAATGGAAGAATCAGTGAATATAATAGGTGAAAGAGTTAGAGCTCTAGGACTAGAACTAGAACCAAAAAAGACGGTTTAGGTGGAATTCACAAAACAAGGAATATGCGATAAAACAGTGAAAATAGAAATAAATAACACTACAGTGACTAACGAAAAAGAAGCGAAATTTCTGGGTATATGGCTGGATAACAAACTAAATTTTCACAAACAAGTCAGCACAGTGAAGAGCAAAGGAAACAAGGCGAACTCCCTAATGACATACCTGAACAAAAAAACGAAAGGAATGGAAGTAAATATACAGCTTCAATGCTATATGAAAGCATCGTAAGATCGATAACAGAATATGGAAATTTTATATACTATCCAGAAGAAAGAACAGAGAGAATTAAAATGGAAAGAGCTGAGTGTGCAGGGATACGTACAGCACTAGGATACAGAAACAGTACCCCAACAAATGTTATGATAGCGGAAGCAAAAGTGAAAATGCTAAGAGATAGAGCTCAGTTATTAGCCAGAAACTTTGCAATTAAAAATCTAGTGTACGTTGAGAGTTGTATCACGGAAAGTATCGAAGAACTGACAGGAGCAAAAAATTATGCAAGATATAGAAAACCTAACAACAACAAAAGTATACTAGTAGAAGCAAGGGAAAGAGTGAAATGGACCAGACCGAGAGTAGGAGAAAGAAAGAAGTTTGAAGTATTTGAATATGATTATCAGGTGATAACTGATAAACTATAGATAGACACACACACCGGCATATACAGACAAGGACAAAATAGCAATGACAAAACACTATTTAAACGCATACAAGAAGAACACAGAATAGACGAACAAGCAACTTGATATTAACGGATGGATCAAAAAAAAAGGGGCAAAATCCACAGGAGCAAGATAATCAGGAGGTAGCATATAATCTAAGTATGTCAGGACAATGCAGCATCTTTACAGCGGAAGCATTCGCAATCAAAGCGGCATTGGAATTAATGCAGAAAAAGACAGATAATAGACATAGAGACATTGTGATATTACAGATTCACTATCGATGCTACAGGCTTTAGAAAATAATGTGATAAACGTATATCATAATAGATATGTTATATCCCCAGCGTAGGGATATATTATTATTTGATTTGAGCATAGAATAATTAGGTATTAAGGAATTACGCCTTAAGAAATAGTATAATATAATATACATATATATATAAGTCAAGATAAATGAGAACTACGACTGATAAAACAGAACTCTATAAATAACTAGGAAATAAATTGAGCATTATAACCACAATATAACAATGGAATAAATTATTACCATTAAAACGAAAGAAAAATAATATTACAAATATAAATGCGAACTAAAAAACAAGATAAAATATTTAACACATATGCTAGATACAAATGACAAATAGCTCGACAAATTCTTTCGCTATCCGATAGCCAAATGAACCTGTGTAAATAAAACAATCATTTTCTCACGCAATTCGAAAATAAAAGAAAACTAGATAAAAATAAACCTCAAATGAATGATTACACAAGAAAATACATCTTATAAAAGAGTCGATAAATAGAATTTTCTAAGAAATAAATAAATCCTAAATAAATAGTAAAATAGCCATTAAGAAAATAGAATTTCTAAAATCAATAATGCATTTCCGTTGCTGATATAAAATACACAACACCTGAATTGTTGAAATTTTATTTTAATTGTTGAACTTATTTATTTATTTAGTAGCAGAACGATGTTGTCTCTTTTACAAGTGATTTTACAATGTTTGTACATAGAGAAAAGAAAACAAATATATACTCTCATTCGTAGAGTATTCTAGAAATAAATTTATAATAACCGTTATAATAACTATTATATTTATAATGACTGTTTACATGTCTGATGACTTGCCTTTTTTTTTTCTTTTATTATTGATTTACGAGAAGGTTCTGGATATTTAATTTTCTTGTTGATACTGCCTTTGTGAGACTTTAAATATCTCAACATAAATAAATAAAATTTAAATATCGTTCGATTCATTATCACATAAAAGAAATTGTATCACGATTCTTGGAAAAACTAATGCATCAAAATGCAGGGGGTCGCCCCAACCAATCACACATGTGGAAATAGACGTGAAATAAAAAACCAACCTACTTGAGAAAACAATAGACAATAAGAATGAGTCTGTATGGACCAGGAGGTGAAAATCCTTCCCTAATTAGAATTTTATGAAAACTCTGGAAAATCTGTGAAAGCCAGTTCTCCGACGATCATTAAAAAGAGAAGTTCTCCGACTAGACCGATTATGAGAAGTTCTCAGATCATCATTAAAGAAGTCAGTTACCGACGATCTTTAACTGACAGTTCTCTGATCAAGTATCATCATACAAATAATTGTTCAATACGAGTTCTTTAACAAATTAATAAAATCAGT
>OW445485.1:10374372-10504372 GCA_918226075.1 Microctonus brassicae | reverse complement strand
TCGGAGATTCTTTTCATGTCATTGATCAATCAATCAGGAAGAGAAATAGAATTCAAACTTCTGCATGTCCTGGATCTGCCAATAGATCCGATTCTTGAATCTACTAATCGACGATCCGAATTTTTTTGCCTCAATTCTTCAATGATATCTTGGAGTAAAATATCTATTGATATATATTGGGAAGATTCTGCATGATGTAATATGATGTGAATATTGAATGACAGCAGTGTTGAAGAGAAATTTCACTTCAATAAACTTGGTCTTGTTTTATATAGTTCTAGAACCTACAAATGATTCTAGTTGTGGATTGTGGAAAATAAGGCCAGTCACGATACCAGAAGGATGATGTCCTCGAAATATCATGTCTCGGAAACGGCCATTGAAAAAAAGTCCTGGAAACCAAATAGTCCTAGAGAATACCGTTCGGTCAATGTCCTGGTATGGCTCCAAGTCCCCGAAAATGCCATTGACGGGAGTCCCCATATCTGCCATTCTATGTTAAAACTACTCATACTCGGCCATTTTTGAAAATTTTGGAAAAATTCGAATTTTCATAAGTTCCAAATTTAATTTCGTATGTATTCTCGTGATCAAAAAAATAGGTCCTGGTAACTACCGCCTCACGTACATATATATACTAGCAGACCCGATCACGCGTTGCTGTGACTCTGTTACAGTGCGCCGGATCGATGTTGCACTAAACTTCCTAATGTAGTCAGATTAATATTCAATTATAAAAATGAAAGCGTTTCAATCGATTTAAGAATTAAAAAGTAATTGATAAAAAATTTCACAGAGTTGAAGTTAATAAAAAACGAACTTAAATTTTTAATTTATATTTTATTACAAACTACTTCCTGAAAATATATAAAAATGGATATTTTTAAAAAACGAATGAACCATTACAATTTATAGTTCAAATTTATCTAAGTGCTAATTTATGTATAATATTTTTTGTTAGCCTGTTTTTTGCTAATACGAATGAATTTGAAGGTTGCCCCCCTCCCCCTCCCCACGTGAGCAGGCGACATATAGTTACCCATGAGAGAGACACGTATTTTTCAAATCCAATCCACAAATGGACATTGTTTGGCCTTGCGACTAATTTATGGTCATTGCAAAAGCCGAACGAATCGGAAATTGCAATCTTTTGAATGCTACTGGATAATCTGACGGTATGCTAGGAATACGTGGCAACAAAATAATCTCTCCTTTTAACTATCTTGTCAAAATAAGTGCCTCCTAAAAGAATGTTTCCTATTCTTGTTCTGATGACCAAACGTGTACCGTTACATAATTTTGGTGGATTCAAGTTACGTAGAAGAATAATCGGTGAACCAATCTTCAATTGAAATTTGTGCGGTAGCATTCCTAATATATCTATCGAATTCAAAAACTCAGTTGGAAAATTCACGGCTTCATTTTCATCTGCAATAGTGTCTATTGATTCAAAAGACATCAAATCACCTGGCAACAACTGTTGTACCTGAAAGTTAATTTCGTCGACATCGACATTTTTTGCTGCCAAAATAGCACGATTACTTAGGCAATTATGACGTACGTAATTATTTGATATATCCGGAAACACACTCTCAATAAGTTCTTTTTTTGAGTCTACAACAGTGCAGAATTCATCGGGCAATTTGATGTATTGTGTTTCCTGATGTAATTCCATTACACCGTTCCCAATATCCAGCAATTGCTTAGAAAACACTTGCGCCGACGGATCATTCTGCAATTGTACTCGCATGTTTATGGTCAATCGAAGTGTTTCGACATTGCGCCATAAAAACGATTGTTTTAAACATCCATTAATCTCATCGGCAAGAGTAGAGCGAGGAATGACTGGTAATGTCTGTCGGAAGTCACCCGAGAATAGTAGAACAATTCAACAATACCGCCGAAAAGTTTATTGTTGTGTTATAATTGTTATTATAGAGGCACCCAATAAGTGCTGCCCTCATTAGTGCTTGAGGTCGAGATTGTAATTTTCGGCGCGTGCAACGTGCAACCAGCTGATGCACTTGTAAGTGCTGCTCCTGTTGCATGCGACGCCAAATATATGAATAATTCGCAAACGAACACAACGTACAGCACAATTTTAAAAGTGACAATGAATGAAAAATTTTAATGATTTGGTTATGTTTGTGAACATAAACACTTATGATGTTTAATTAATTGCAGCATAGATAAATCAAAACGTAACGCCAGCTATTGGAGGATTACCTAACCCAGATAACCAAGTGTTATGCTGATTACTTAATTCACACCGCCATCTCTTAGAAAGTTATTGAACTTACAAAAAATTGCAAGTCATTGTCCTATAACAAACATTTATTTAATATTTAATAAATATTGTTGTTGAAAATCGAGAGAAATACTATCCTTTAGTTTAAGTTGGACCAAATTACACATACTAAGCCAAGTTTCATCAAAATCGGTTGAGTAGTTCCGGAGTCCATTTGTTTCAAACATCGTGACAGGAGATTTTTATATATAAGATATATATGCATTTATTTCGGAATGGAAAATTAAATGAATAAATTAATTAAATAGTCATTTATGTATCATCGGAAAAATGAATAAACAAGTGAATAACCGGAAAAACATATGAACAATGCAAAGTTAAATCAAATAAATCAGCAAATGAATTATTTCATGAATTTTCACTATAAAATGAATTCATTTATAAATATGTATTTCTCTCATTATTCATTCTTCCATAAAATTTGTTGAGAATGGTTCCAATCGTTCGTTACACAACATGCTAATCAAATGGCTTCTCATGTGATGTATATTATATGTTGTTGTTGTCACATTATGATTATAATAAATTGATGTGGCAAAAGCTATTGCGAAAATACCACAATCTTCATTATTATTCTGACTCTGAACTTTATGGAATATTTTTCGTGGTTTATATCGCATTTCGCCTGATCGTTGTCTACCCCTCGTCCAAATTGATGTAAACAAACGCATGTGACATTCCAATCAACATGCTTTGGTGCGCACATTTTCAAAATTGAATTTAAATTCCAAGAATTTCGTAACAGCAGAGAATTCTACTATATTTCAATTCGTTTGTGAGAGAGAACAATAGAAATCGCAAAAACAAGAAAGATATACCAAAACAGGCACATGACCATTTAATTAACCCAATTATTTAATTCAAACACTCGTTTATTTGGATCGAAAATTTTTATAAATTAACAGATTCATATTATGGTATTATTATTGAAATGATTCATGCGATCAACGATAGTGATGAAAAGTACCGGGCAAGTCTACTTGCCTAATCATTTGTTTGATGATCATTTGTTTATTTTAATTAAAGGGTATAGCCGGGTTTGTATGTCAAATCTGCCCCCGCGACTTTTCGGATTTGCACGTGGGGGGTCGTTTTGACATCTCATGAAAATAATTCAGGCAAATTTTCAGATTATCAACTTCAATGGTTTTCGAGTTTTTCGAAAAAACCTTTTCCTTTGATTTTATGTTTTTTTATTAAAACCTTTTCCTTTGATTTTATGTTTTTTTATTAGTAAAATTCAAAATGAATGAATGACGATTTTTTTCTCAATTCTTATGAGTAAAAGGCATGAAAAAAAATTTTCATTATGAATCTCAGGTAGAAACCCGATTTTTAAGAACAAAAGTAAAGTTAAATTAATTTTTTGACCGCGTTTTTCAAAAGTGTTCACCGCCAAATTTTGTCAGAAAATGTCTTTTATACTCTTTTATACTGTGAAATTTTTTCAATTTTCTTGAAGTGGTGGAACATTATGAAAAAAAATAAAATCTAATTTTTTCCGCAAAATCTTGCATTTAAACGCACAAAAATTTTTTTTCTTGTGAAGAAATATATAGAAAATAATTTTTTTACTGAGGATACATAATTTACATAATTTACTTATAAAATCATTTAGATAATTGAAAAATTTACTTCTTCCAGTAATGAAACATATTAAAAAATTTTCGAATTGATTTGAAAATTTTTTTTCAATGTTGGTATCTTATTTTCATATCTATTGTCTTTCGAAATTCATTTATTCAACGAGAACGAGAACTTAATATTTTTTTCACAGAATCATATCAAATGTCTCAAGCTGTATCATACTTAGCTGAGGTAGTGAATGATGACGGAATAATAACGCTTCAGTAGGTGAAAATAACACCTAATATTATTAAAACACAAGTAAGGTCTCGACATATTAATTCAAAAACGTAACGTTATTTCATTGATTATCAGCCAGATAAGAATAAGATCTCTGGGATTAGTCGATATTGTTGCGATTGCTCTAAAGTCTAATGGTAGGCGTACTGTAGGATGTTGCTCTCACATTGCAGCCATTATATACTTTCTCATGCTCGATATTTGGCTAAAATAATTAAACCTTCCGAAATATTAAGCCGTATATTTATGAGTGAGAAAGATAATATTGTGATAAATGAAGACAGTGACGAAGACTAATTGACGTCATTTGAAGCAGTCGTTTTTATACATATATATCTGATGTCAAATCATTTCATTTGATGTCAATAATTGATTGTACCCATTGTTGAAAATATGAATGATATGATGTAACTTATCAACGGAAATTTGGTTTTTGGTCATGTACAGTGTGGTATTATTGGCAATAGTACAATAAAATTACATCTTCTTTAATTTAATGAATTTTTGTAACAATAAAAAATGTTGAAATCAATTAAAAATTTTTTAATATGTTTCATTATTTGAAGTTATGTACGTAACTCAATTTTATAAATGGTTTCATAAGTAAATTATGTATTTTCAGTAAAAAAATTATTTTCTATGTATTTCTTCACAAGTAAAAAAAGTTTTGTGATTTTAAATGCAAGATTTTGCGAAAAAAATAAATTTTATTTTTTTTCATAATGTTCCACCACTTCAAAAAAATTGAAAAAATTTCACAATATAAAAGAGTACAAAAGACATTTGCTGACAAAATTTGGCAGTGGACACTTTTGAAAAACGCGGTCAAAAAAATTATTTTAACTTTTCTTTTGTTCTTAAAAATCGGGTTTCTACCTGAGATTCATAATGAAAATTTTTTTTCATGCCTTTTACTCATAAGAATTGAGAAAAAAATCGTCATTCATTCATTTTGAATTTTACTAATAAAAAAACATAAAATCAAAGGAAAAGGTTTTTTCGAAAAACTCGAAAACCATTGAAGTTGATAATCTGAAAATTTGCCTGAATTATTTTCATGTGATGTCAAAACGACCCCCCACGTATTTTCCTTTCAAATGACATTTTAAATAAAATTACATATATTTGATTGGCAATAATTACTGGAATGGTTTCAAAAAAATTTTCTTGAGAGAGACGGCAGGACATCTCGGATTACTTACACTGTTTCAACAGGGGGAAAAGGAGGAAGAGCCGTATATTAATATCAGAACACGAAAACTAATACAGCAATATAGATAATTGCTGAATACGATGACTGACGATCCATCTTCAGTTATAAAGTCTTCTGCAAATAATGATACTTATACAAGTTACGTTGTTAAATCTATTCCATCGAAAAAGAGAAAAACATCTGCAGAATATCAGGGAGAATACCAAGTACTTAAGAAGGCGAAACGAAATAGACTTTTAGAGGATTTGACAACTGCTGGTCCAACAACTTCTGTTGGAGAATCTATTACTGCTGACCCATCGACGGTTATTAATTCACCAATCAAACTTAGTACTCATGTTGGTTCTATGAATTCAAATAGAAGAAAAACAGCCGCAGAATATCAACGTGATTATAGAGCACGGAAAACAAAAGAAGAACGACAATCAGTAAGGAAGGCGACACTATCTACGACTGTCAACGAAAATTCAATTAAGAATTTTGATGAAAATATCACTAATTCCTCCACTGATAATAATACAAACAATCCACAATTCCCATACGCTCAATTTAATCAACATCAAAAAGGACATGAGTATATAAGAGTCAAATTTACAGAAAATAATGTCGGATTTGCTTGCTCAGTATGTGATCGATTATGGTTCAAGTACGATTTGACAGCACTTTCTTCGAATATCGATCAATAAATTCTGAATACAATTTTACCAAATGCTCCAAAAAAAAAATCTGAAATTATGTGCAACATGTCTTCAATCGTTGCGGCAAAAAAAAAAAACCAACTTATGCAGTTTATAATGGTTTCAAATATCCACCTATTGATTGAGAATCTACCACCGTTGTATATCATAACAGAGCGAATAATATCACCTCGAATACCGTTTATGCAAATAAAACGTTTGAGACATCTTCACGGTCAATACAGTGTATATGGACAGATAATAAATGTGCCTGTGAATGTGGATACGATGGTGAAACGCCTGCCACGTAATATCAATAATGACCATGATATTAATATACATACAAAAAACGGAAAATTCACAAATCAAGCTACGTTCAAGGCTTGATTAATAAAAGGACAGTCCGAGCATGGTTGAATTTCTTTAAGGATACTCCACTATACCAGGATATCGAATTCGACCAGTCGTTTTTGAATGCTCCTGTAACCGATGGAGAAATACCAAATGACGAAATAAGTGAAGAGATTACAATAGAAGATAGTCTAGTTGCTCAGCAACAAACGCTGTTATGTGACGAAGATAAATATTGGCGACTTGCACCTGGAGAAAAACAACTTCAAAAAAGTCTGTTATTTGATGAATACGCAGAGGAATTATCATTTCCAGATATATATATATCTAGGTCACATGAGAGAATACCGAGATGGACTAGTAATTACACCTTTTCAAATGGCAACTAGTGAAATAAGACGAGCAGATCGACGAGGGGTTACTCCTCGTCATTTGCTGTACATGGCTGCGAAAAATATGAGACTTCGTGTTGCTTCATCTTCAACTATCGCCTTCAAATTTATTGGCAGTGATACAAGAGTGACGAAACAACAAATCCAATCTGAATAGTATGTCAACAATTGCCTTGAGACAAATCTAGCATTCTTGAAATCGATACCCAATTCTGTATATTATTGGTCACAGCGCAAAAAAGATCTTTTTGCCATGATTCGACAATTAGGCAAGCCCACGCTTTTTCTCACAATGAGCGCGAATGAAATCGGATAGATCCCACTGTTGCAACTGCTGCAGAGAATGAAGGATCGAAAAATTATCTCTGAAGATGAAGCTACTGAATTACGTTGGTTACAAAAAAGTACACTGATCAACGAGGGCGCTGTCACATGTGCTATCTATTTCGACAAATTGGTGAACACATTAATGGTTCTTTTACAATCTAGAGTCTCGTCTATTCAGAAAATATGGAGTGAAAGACTTTTTTAAACGAATCGAATTTCAACATCGCGGAAGTCCTCACGCTCATATTTTACTTTGGTTGGGAAACGCGCTGAATAATACATTGGCCGAAGACAAAGAAAACGCGATTTCTTTGATCGATACTTTAATTGCAGTACCGATCTGCGTCAGAAGCATCTGATAATGCAAAATTTCAAACTCATAAACATACATTTACATGTTATAAAAAGGTGAGAGGTAACCAACCTCAAAAATGTCGATTTGAAGCACCTTTTCTGCCTTCTCGATCAACTCAAATACTTGTTCCGATGAATGAAGAAGAGCCGAATTTCGCCAATTATGCCGAACATTACAAGAAAATTAAATTTCAATACGAAATAACTAATTCCAACAATATCGATGACTTTTATCAAGGCAATAATATAAATTCAGATGAACACTATTATAAAATCATTTCGGCGGGAATCAACCGACCACGTATTTTATTAATTCGAGAATCATCAGAGAAATGGCATAATCCATTCAATCCATTTCTGTTCAATATTTTGAAATCAAACATGGATTTGCAATATAAATCGGACGAATATTCTTGTGCAGTGTATGTAGTGGACTACGTTAATAAATCAAATCGAGGGATCAGTAATTTACAGAGACAAATCATTGATGTAACCGAAAAATATCCGGATTTTGGAGTGGTTGAAATCACTAGAAAAATGAGTGTCGATTTATTGAATTCAGTGGAAATTTCAAGCCAAGAAGGAGCTTGGTGGTTGCTCCGTAAACCGATGTCACAAGCGTCTAAATCGGTAATATTCATCCCAACATCATGGCGTACAGATCGGCAAAGATTAAATAAAACACATAAGCAATTGGCAGAACTAAATGACGAGTCCACTGACATTTGGAAGGATAATCTCATCGACAAATATGAACAACGACCCGAGGAATTAAATGATCTCACTCTTGCTTTATTTTGTGCGCGACACAAATGTAACACTAACAACGAATACAAGAAATTATCTATTCAACATATTATAAGATACATAAATTATAATATAACAACTCAATTCGAAGAATATAGAAGAGAAATGGTTTTGTTGCACATTCCTTTCCGCAATGAAGAGATAGAATTTCTTTCTGAGTCGAAATTTCTTCAAATTTATGCTGACTATGAGAATGTAATCTCAGAACGTCGCAAAGAATTCGAGTCCAACATCAAGATCGAAAAAACCATGAAATTATGTGAACAGTTGTATCGTGAAGAAGACAATCTGATGCAACAAAACAATCAAGATGTTCCAGAGGCGGTCCCAGAGCCACTACCGTTTAACGACATGTATATAGATCCCGATTCAAACATCAATGATGACCTTCGCTTAGCATCTTTGAGCAGACTACAAGCAATTGCAAAGCGAAGAGAAAATATAATGCCAAATAGAGAATTTTGTAAACTTATGCGATTGACCAATATTGATGAACGAACGATCGATTTTACTACAAGTTATCATCATTTAACATCAGAACAACTTCAGCCATTGTTGTTATTCCTGACAGGCCCAGCTGGATGTGGAAAAACTTTTGTGATTCGTCTAATCATAGAAATTTACAATAAATATGCAACCACCAATGCACATTGCAACGCATATCCCACCTGTGCATCAACTGGAAAAGCTGCTGTAGCAATCGACAGTACCACAATTTACACTGCTCTGTCATTATCCACCAAAGGAGATTATGGTTTAAGTTCGGAAGCATTACAACAATTCAGATCGCTATTTCAACACATTCGTTTAATTTTAATCGATGAAGTTAGTGTGGTAGGAGCGGAACTTTCAGAACGAATTGACAGAAGGTTGAAATTGATAACAGGTAAATTCGATACACTTTTCGGGGGACTGTACGTCATACTAGTTGGAGATTTAAGACAACTTCCACCCGTCAAAGCCACACCAATTTCCAAACAATCGAAACATTATATTGGTTCACAAACTTGGCGTTTTTTCAAACTTCATGAAATGTCACAAATCATGCGTCAATCGAATGTTGTGATTTCCACTATTTTAACGAAAATAGGAAATGGAGATCAGTTGGATGACGAAGAACTCACATTGGTGAAGAAGAAGCTAATGAATTATGCTCCTACGGAATACGTCTGGCATATTCCAATCAAACAGTTGAAAAATAAAATCAAGAAATTTTAGAGAATCACCAAGATCAGATTTTATCTGAAGTCGTAGACTTCATATCCGGTTATGTCGCTATGCCGAGAGCTGTTTCCATTGATGGTTTATATATAATTCCTGTTAACAGACATAAAAAATTTCATCATGGAAAAGGTAGTAACAACCGCTCGTGCGCCGTTGTGCGATATGAAATGACAAAATTACGTGAAAATCGAATTGTCACTTTGGATAAACAATTATTTGATTGTATTAGCATGAAAAAAGGTTTATCAATCATATCGTTCAATTGCCAGAGTCTTCATGCCCACGCAAATGATTTTATGGATAAAGTTTTTGAAAACATAAATATTTTAATGTCATCAGAAACGTTTATGAATGATAATGAACCTCCGGTATCGATACCTAATTTCGAGTTCATTTCAAGATTTCAACGCAGTGAGGTTAGAAATTCTGGTGTTGCCATTTATCGACATGAAAAAGACAAACATTGTTTTATCACTCCACATTTAGAAATTAAGGCTCCTTACAGCAGCAATGCTGACGTGACGACATCAACGTTATCAAGAATTAGAGACTTATGTGCAGTAGAGTGTAGAATTAACCCCAGCGATAATAATAGTCCGGAATTAATTTTAATAGCTATTTATATATCACCAAATGCTGCAATGATGGATATTAGGTTTTTTATCGGCAATTCATTATTATCGTTATCAACTGGAGGTTCACAAGCTCTGGCAGATCATATTGGAGATCTTGTAGATTATTGCAAACAGCCGGTCATTCTCGCGGGAGATTTCAATGTTAACTTTTCGTTGCCAGAAGCAGAACCACTACTAAAATTCCTCGAAGAAAATTTTTCATTGGAAATGATAAATGGCAGAAATGATCCAACAACTAAAGGGGGGACTACTATTGATGCAGTTTTCGCAAGGAATATACCTAAAATGGATATTGAACATTTTATATCTCATTTTAGTTATCATAATCCAATTGTTAATATTATAGATATAAATGACCCGCCACTCGAAAATATTAATTTAATTTAATAAATGATTGTAAAAAATGACTATTTATAATAAAGTTTGCATGAAAATGTATTACTCTAAAAAAATAAACAAAAATATGAAATCATCTTAAATATAAAATCTTGGTTTTTATATTTTATTATGTGAAGTTTCACTTCATTTGCGCGCAGGGACTTCACGCATCATTTGTTCATTTTTTTTGTATAAGTGTGTACCCCAATAGCGTCGCCAGCATCAGTGCAGTATTTCACTGGCGCCAACTAGCCATGGGGATGTTTCTGTTCGTGTGCGACCTAGGTCGTCACACAATTTAATATCGATTTTGAGGGCCGATTTTGATCTGATATTTTTTTTAGATCGTGAACTAATAATCTGGGGGGCGCTGTGAAAAAAAAACAACTAGGTGAATAACGGACACCTTCATATACAACCTAGTGATGGTATTGATTAATTGAATTTTACTTTTCAGGATCCACCGGTATGTTTCACTGGAATCATCTGAAGATGGAACATTTTATATGCTCCGCAATTTTTTTGTTGGCATCGTATGAACAATTGAAAACAAATTATATCCTGGCCAATTTACGGAAGGACGATCATGGTATAGTTGTTACTAAATCATATAAGATTCCGTACAGACGACTTTTCGAGTACATATCAGCGCCATTACAGTTTACTGAAATAATGATGTATCTGATGTTGACAATTGTTTTGAGAGAAGGATCATCGTTTTATTATATATTCATATGGGTACTAGCGAATCAGGTAAAGACATAATTTTTCACTTATAAATTTTTTTGGTTCGAAAAATTCCTGCTGTTTATGTTGTACTACTGCTACCTAATTCCGTACGAGCATCCATTGAGTTGAAGTAATGTTACAAATATGCCAACATTGAGAGCGTAGTACCACTTCAGTATTACGAGTGTGTTTATAATTATACATGGATAAACTCAGTGGGTGGAGTGGGGCGTAGTTCTGGAATTTTCAATGGAAACCCTAATTTTTTATTTTGGAATCTGATTATGCGTAATATAATACGTAAATTTTGTCGGAAACATTTTTTTCGATGTCGATATCTAGGTGTGACTGTGATTGAGAAAAAGTCATGAAAATTGATCGGGAACAACAATGGGTGTATCCAAATTTCGGACCAAATGTTAGGTAAAAATTTTTCTCAATTTGGGTATAGGAAAATTGCGGACCGAGAATTTTCGGATTATATTTTATTATCAAGAGATAGAGGGAAAATTGCGGACCGAACTGAAATGAGAAATTGTTTATAATATTATAATGATGCTCTACATATTTATCATTTTTCCAAAATATACATAAAAAATAATTATTAATAATGTATAAAGTGCAAGTCAAGCTATACATTAATTAATAAAACACTTTTTCCATACTTGACCTCAATTTCACGAATTGAAGTCTGGAAATAGCAGCTGACTTATATTGGCACATTGTGGACTCCATAAGATCAAGTCGGCTTTTGGCTTTTTGCAAATTTTCACCGGTTTCTCTAAGTCACGTAATTTTGTGTATGTGTCTGTTTGCATAATTTTCAGAACGTTTAAAATGTAATATAAGGAAGGATAATTTGAATAAAAACACTCGTTAAATTTCGAATGGAAACTTTCGCATGCATTTGTTGTATGGTCTTGTTTGAGATGTTGCCAAACACGTGTAAATTACCTTAGATCTGGGTTGAATTAATTTAATCTAAATTCAAAAATAAATTTGTTGGTTGACACAATTTATAATATAATAAATAATTGTTTATTTAATATGACAAGAAGTAATTTGGTTTTAATGACATAAATGAATTGAATAATTGAGTTTGATGCATTTATGTTGAGTGTATATGTATTAATTGCTGTGAATCACTCTTAATGTATGTGAATTGAATCTTGTGTCTTTTTGCAATTGTGAATCGTTTATTTTAGTTTATAATTATTTATGATGAATTACTGAGTCAATCTAATGTAAATGAATTGTAACTGAATTATAATATTGAACTGAATTCTCACGCCACGTGGGCTATGCCGCACAGGTTAAAGAAGCACTTGGTGGAATTACCTTATAGTAAATAATTGAATTGTCACTAATTATCATTAATTGAATTGAGTTAATTAACTGATTTGAATCTTAAATGTCAATGAAGTTGAATTTAATAATGAATTTCGATACTTAGACAAAATACACCGAAATGAAAAAAAGATCACACGTGCGCACGTTGCAAAGCGAGTCGAACAGTAAGTAAGAATAATGGCTGCCCAGAGGCGTCGATCCGCGGTGATGAGAGTGAACATATCTTGTTTGCCATAATTCCAGCTAATAGATGCGCGTAAGTGCATGGCGCAACAAGTGGTGCACCAGCGCTATACTTTGTTCGCATTAATTTTGGACAGCGGAACACTTGCACCGTCAAGTGCTGCCGCTACGTTATCCTTTTCTCAAACAGGTCTGTTGAAACGCTCTCACGGGGCCATATTGTGGGTGGAAAACAAGCATCTTCCTCGATGTACGTAGTTGCTAAATAATCAGCAAACTCCGCGATTTTTCTATCAGTGGGCTGTATTTCTGCTAAATCAAAAGTAAAGTAGTCTTCTACGTCATCCGGCTTTAGAAATGGAAGACCAAACATGAATCTCAACAATTTTCCACTTGGGTTCTTCATGTCTTCATAGAGTGATACTAGACCATTTGTTTAAATTCGTCTGAACCAAGCTTGTGCTGGATGAAACTTGCACCCTTCAAGTTCACTGTCTGTCCATATTGAACGGACAGCATTTTGTATCGCTTTTTCGAAATCTGTCACTATTCTTTGGTTTGAAGATGTATCCCAAGGAATCGCACTTCTCAACAATTAATTTGAATAATGCACTATAAGACGTTTTTTGTTCCCCCGACTACAAGCAAAATAGCAATGGGATATAATGACTATTAAGTGAAGCATGTACAGTGAATAATTGTGTCAAAAACTTGGTACAAAATTGAAACGTGCCATTCATATATATTTTCTCGCTTCGACATGAATATTTAATATTTTCTTCTGCAGCAAAAATAATTAATTCTTTCGCTTTATCATTTAGAAGAAGAAAATTTTTTCCTGTGATCGTCATCGACTGCATTTCTTTCAAGGCATGAAAAACCTCTTCACGAGTTTTTGGCAATGGAGGAAAAATTTTTCTTCGAGCATTATATGCTGATTTTCTAATGTTAGTGACGTCGCTTGCAGTCAGAGTCTCAAACATAGCAGTATTTTCACTCATCGCACGACAAATGATTTTAGCGGGCTTCTTATAAATATTTTCGACCGCTTTACGTCTCACCGCCGCACTTATGATTTGACGATGTAGCTTTTCGGAATCAATTTTATGGTTATGTACTTTTTCTCCTCGCGATATTAAATCATCTTTTCCTATGGTAAACACTTTAGCAGTGCATTCTTTTTCGAACATGTTCAAAACACTTCACCACTTCTCTTCAATGTTTTTTTTCTCGCGAATTTGAAACTATTTGATATTAATAGAGGTTTTCCTTTTCCACTTTGAATTACAGTTGGCTCCATTTTATTTCAATGTTGTCACTCAAATAGCAGATTACAAAATGAATTGAAGATCAAAAATTGAAAATCACAGGCCGTTATCACTCAAATATCACAATTCAATATGAATTGTAATTGAGAAATTCGGCTTGGGAATTCCCAACGTAAATTGGTGCAAGAAAGCAAAACAAACAATAATGAGATCTACAGGCCGTAAATTGGTGCAACAGAAAAGAATACAGATCATTTGTTTATCAGTGATTAGAATTACGGTCCGCAATTGTGCCATCATGAAACTGAGGCGAACAGAGCAATAAAACATGTGCCTGAAACTTAATGAGGGCTGACCCTTATTTTCAGTTCACAATTTGGCTATTTTTTAAGTGAAAACTTCTTTAGCGGCGTTGTGCACTTTTTTAAGATGAGTAGAAAATGTTGAACTCGCGTCAGGATCACGTGACCTGATCGAAAATTCTTAAGATGTCGGGAGGATAGACCGCCGGCGTAGGAGAGGAATCCCTTCTCTTTCTGCCTCACGCCGAGAATGTATGCCTGTTGGCTGGTCCTGCGGTTCGTTTAAGCGGCGTAGGGCGCTTGTGTGAGTGTGCGTGTGTGTTTGTACTACAGCCTGCAACGTGCATCCACGGCAGTGATGTGATGGGAGTATCTAGTGCGTGGCGCCTGCGTACTAGCAATTTTCCCCTTTCCACGCTGAATGCGATAGTGACTGCTGATGGGCGATGGCTCGACCGTCTGTATACTTGTAAAATTCTTATGTATAAAATGTTCAAAATATGGAAATTGAACAAAGTGTATCTATTAATGAAAAAAGTGACGAAGGAATAGTGAAAAAAAATGAGTGAGTACTTTATAAAAATATATATATATGTACCTACACATCATAGATGTATAATTTGTAATATGTTTATACTTCATAGCATTAACCCATACTTTTATTACATCACAATAAGCACGTGTGCGGTGTAGGTTAGGTATCAAAAATATAATACCAAACAAATAATTTCAAATGAAAATATATGAAATGAAATAATAATAAATAATCTCCGTTTTTCAGAGAAACAAAAAAAAAAAAAAAGAAATTGGGAATATCAAAGGGCATGGCGTCAGCAAAATAAAGATTTGAAGAAAAAAGATTCGAAAAAAGAAAAAGAAGAGAAAAAAAAAGATATCGTGAGAATCAAAGAGCAAATTATCATAGTACAAAAGGTTTGAAGGAAAATGACAAAAATGTAGCAGAATCGTCCCAAAAGAAATTGGATGATTCGCGAATGTTGGTTAATTTCATATTTTGAATATTGTAATATATATATGGATATATATGACTCATGTTGTTTTTGCAGAAAAAGAAAGAAATCGGACCGTAATGAAGACCAAGAAAATGTGCAATGCAGGTTTTCTCAAAATTTAGAAAATGTACAGCTCGAACAAAATCAATTTCTCACTCAACAACTTCGCGATATGTGTATAAGTCGTTGCCATTCTGGTGATAATCAATTCATTATTATGGTTGCCGTTTACATTTCTCCAAATAAGTCATTGCATGCTATACGAGACTTCTTGTATGAGAATTTATTCATTTATCCTCATGACGCATCTGCATTGCTTCAAAAAAAAATTGAGAAAAGCTTTGATGATTTGCCAATGATTTTGAGTGGAGATTTCAACAACATAAACTTTGCAGACGATAAAAATCAACAATTAATTGAATTTTTAAATAATGAATTTGGTTTAACGATGTCAAATGATCGCAATCTTAGCGCAACGAAATGCAAAACTACTATTGATGCGGTCTTTATTAGACATTTGAATAGATTTGAATCAAAATTGTTCGTTTCTTACATCAGCCACCATAAACCTATTGTATCAGTTTTAGAAATTGGCGATGATGATGCCGGTAATGATAATGGTGAAAGAGTCGTCGAAATTATGAATGAAAGTTGACTTTACTGAGAGATGAAATTTTTAATGCAAAATAATTGTAATAATTCTGAAGTGTTAAACTTTGAATGTAATTAAAATTGTCATGTTTGTGTACGATATCGCAATAAATGAATATTATATTTTACCACATAAATGATAGTACTTTCATACTGATAAATAAAGCAATTCGTCCGAAATTATTCCCTAACCATTCCGAAATATTAAAAAATGCACAACGTTAATTATGTTCAAGTTTTCACTTCTGCCGGCACTCCCGAAGTGCCACGCGCGTTTTGTTTATCTACCTGACGATTTGGTCCCTAATTTGGATTCACCGGAAAATTGGCTGGAATATGCACCTGTGTTCAGACGGTGTATTAAAAAAAGAATATGTACATCATATCGCACAACTAGCTAAAGCGATTCATATATTGCACAATGATTCGATAGCGCCTGAGGAATGAATCAGAATATTTGCTGCTCAATTATGCTCAACGCAATCAGGAATACTTTGGGAAGATGAATATGTCATTCGATGTACATCAGATTACTCATCTGATAGACACGGTGTGGAATTGGAGTCCTATTTGGGTGCACTCCGCTTTCAATTTTGATTCGTGGAACAAAAAAATTATGGATAAAGTGACAAGCACCAACGGGAGGACAGAACGAATTGCAACTCGTTAAATGTTGTCAACATTTTTAGATACACCGTAATTCGTGATGATTCATTATGCCGCGGTGCAAAAGATTTCATAATCTACAAAAATTTTCTTTTCACATTTGCACTCCTTAAAATTCAGCCTAGATGACTGTGGAGAAAAATTTTGGTGATCTCAATTTGGATAAAGTTATGAAGTCCCAAATATTATCATGCAGACACTTGAATGGGGCCGAGACGGGCGCTACGCTACGCGAGCGATACCTACAACTTATACTTTTCTCCCCTGATTTTAATGTTAATTTTTATAACTTTATGAAATAAATAAATACTTTATTCTCACATGTTTAGACTACTCATTTATTATTTTACACCTTTAACTACTTTCAATATAACCGTTTTTGAAAATATATATGTTACGAATGATGTTACAATCTATTTAATTTATTTTAAATAATTTCTAGTTATATTATCATTCAGAAAAAAAATAAGTTCATCCGTAATGCCTACTCGATTTAATTGAGTTTCTAATGATTATAATTCTGAGCTTTTGAGTTGTAACATATTTATGTTAAATTAAAAATGAACTCATTTCTTTCCTGAATAATAATATAACTACAAATTATTTGGAATGAAACTGTGATATAAGTGTGTTACAACTCAACAGCTCAGAATTATCATTATTAGAAACCCAATTTAATCGAATAGGCATTACAAATAAACTTATTTCTTTTCTGAATAATAATATAACTTCGAATCATTTGAAATAAATTAAATGGATTGCAACATCATTCGCAACATATATGTTTTTAAAAACGGTTATATTGAAAGTAGTTAAAGTTGTAAAATAATGCATGAGCAGTGTAAACATGTGAGAATAAAGTTTTTTTTTAATTTATAAAGTTATGAAAATTAATATCAAAACCAGGGGAGAAAAGTATAAGTTGTAGCTGCTGCTCGCGTGGCGCAGCGCCTATCTCGGCCGCATTCAAGCGTCTGCATGATAATATTTGAAAATTCATAACTTTTTTCCAAATCGAGATTACCAAAATTTCCCTTCACAGTCATCTAGGCTGAAGTTTAAGAAGTGCAAATGTGAAAAGAAAATTTTTGTAGTACAAGGAGAAGTTGCAGGTTAAATTGTTATTTGTTTATTGTAAAATCAATTATTCACTAACAAATCATAAGTTTCCAGTTTAAATTATCCCTTACTCGATTCCGTCACTATTTATGAATATATCATGAAAATTTCATCAACTATAATCAAATATTAACCAAAATATCGCAATTTAAAAAAAAAGTTGCTTAGAAATTCACTTGTTTATAACTTTTTGAAAAATTTAAATTTTCCGAAAATATTTTGAGACATTGATAGTGCAGTGCCTGGAGCGCTTAAAATATAAAAATCTCGGAATCAAATGACTTTGAACGAATTATTATGAAACCTGATTTATTGTATTAGTAACAATGTATATTACAATGTTTACCAATTCAAATTCGTTGCTTTGAATTTTGCTATTTTATAATTTATAAACTAAACAGATGTAGATATATAATCATGCTAGACCAATTTTATGCAAAATTATTGGATAAATGTATTTCCGTGTTAATAATATCAAACGTTATTAGTTAAAACCATCAATTAAAATCATGAAAAAGTTTATAAAAATAATTCATCTATTAGATAGACCGGAAAATAATGTCGCTTTCTTACATTAATTGACATGCGTAGAAACGACATCACTTTCCGGTCCATATAATATACAATTGAATAATAACAAAATCAAATATTTTCGTTTTCATCAGTTTCATCGACTTCGCTTAATTTTATAATAGGAGATGCTTTTAAACAACTATCACCATTTCACTGTGAACGCACTGCAGTATAGTACATGCTACTTTTTCGGCATTTACAAGCATTTACGCATCCTTTTTTACAATTACAAAATAACATTCTTAACAAATTATGTGGAGCCGGAAATTGTTTCATCATTACTGTTTCAAGTTGATTGGAGACGTACCTCCATCCTCAATTTCCAATAGACAACTCATTACCCAACCACATTTGTACGTTTAGATATACTCTTTTTGAATGTTCGAATGCTGCATCAGATGTCGGGCGAAAGATGGCAATTGAACACCGGTATTTCTAGCGGTACCCTCCAGGAAGGAATTAAATCTTGAAGTATTCAAATCTATGACTTTTTGAGGGGCACTTCATAAATATGAAATGCATGCTACACCAGCTTGAAAAATTTTCTCAGGATTTTCATTGACATTTTTGAATACTTCAGCAGCGTCATGTAAATCATTGCATTTTTCAAAACTTGTAGCGAATTTCTTTTTACCTTTATTGAAAAAAGTAGATGTCGTATCACAACCAGTGAAAGTATAAAAAAAAAAAAAAGAATATGTTCTTTGCATTTTTTTGTGCTACTTTTCTTCGAGGAGGCTTCTGAAAGTAAATTTCACGGTCATTTGGAGTAAGTGCAGTTAATAGAACCAATACACCAATATCTTCTGAAACTACCATAATATTTGCTGATTGTGAATTAATTACTGTTTCAACATTCTATCTGTCGGGATCACTTTCCGCCCGAGAAGCAAAAATATAATTATTTGATTTAATTTCTTTCTCAACGTTTCTATGAGTCGACTTTTATTATTGCTATTTGTGAGAAATTTATCTTGGACAATTTTAAGAGGTGTATTTTCATCAAATTCAACATCTGCACATTCATTTTTAAGTGCACGACGATTTCTTTCTGCTGACTTGATGCTATCTTTTTGCATACCTGTCAAATACTACGTACACATTTTTGCCGTAATTATTATTTTGGTATCTAAGATAATGATCATATATTGCTCCTATTTTTTCTTCCGGTTGCTATTTACAGTGCAGGTTCACGTATATAATAGACTGACCGACTAAATTTCACGAACATATGCCGGTTGCCTGGTCCCCTTCCCCTCCACTTTTTTCTACCTGCGTCCTGTCCCTTAAACTCTCATCTACGCCCTTTTTCATTACTTGACTTTTGTAGAAGATATTTCCTAACATCTATTTTGAATTTATTACGGATATATTCTGGAAATATGAATAAATATATTCATTTAAAACGAAAAAATTGAAAATTCAATAAAATTACTGTAAAAAACAATAAATAATGGGAAGCAACAAAAAAAAAATGGGTAAACATTCCAACGCTTCTCCTAAACAAGATCCACAACAAAACACCACACTAAGTAACAACAGTGCTCAACATCATGAAGAGTCAACAACACCAACAGCAAAAAATGCAAACATTGAATATCTTCTTTCCAACCTTAAAAATGATTTTATAAATGGCATAGCAAACCAGTTTCAATTAATCAAAGAATAGGTGTCAGAAAACACCAGTGAAATTAATTATATTTTGAGCCAACTAAACACACAATGTCTATAAACAACGTAAATAATCCTAACGCTACAAGTAACAACCATAATTACACCCATTTAAGATGTATAAGTATTAATGTCAACTCGATTATCACCGATGAAAGAAGACATGAACTTCTGAAAGTTATCGAGAAACACAAATACCATCAAATTATATTTATTTCCGACTAAAAATGAATAACAATAAAAATTCATTTCTAATTAGTGCCTAAGCAACTAACAGCAATAAAATGCTATTCATTAAGCAACTCAACACCAGTTTCTCAACACTAAACCTTGGCCATCCGAAAAATTTCTTCGTTTTGGCAGGAGATCTCAACGCAAGACACCTTCATTCTGGAGGATCTTAATCACAATCAACGAGGACTCTACCTTCACAATTAGGTTTTTTAGGTTTCAAAAAGTTTATTTTATTTTAGGTATTACATATAATCAAAGAGTTACAAATAAACTCAAAAACTACTCTTACTTTTTTGGAGTTATTTTAACGCATGCTGTTGAATCAGGTTCTCACGTTAATACAATATTGTTTTTTCTTTTTATTATTCGATAATCTATCGTTCGGCTTGCATGTATTGGTAGATATACCAATGGATTTTCATTATAATTTGTCCTTTAAAAAAACGACCATGGTCAAAAAGAAGAATACTCAATCTGATTTTTTTAAAATGGGTATGAACTTACTTATTCTAATGAGTTTTGATGAGTAGGGGTGTTTGGGATAGAAGATACTACTATGTACATTAGAATGATGACTTGGGAGAGGGACATAAGAGATAGGTAAAGATGAATGGGAATGATGAAGAAGCTATATACATTTATTCATTATTTTCGCCTCTTTTCGGCGGAATGTGCTATAACGTATGAAAAGTATTGTCGACTTTTTTATAATAGTCTATCGTAAATGTAAGTAATTATCTACCGGTTTACAATAGTTTTCCTAATGGTACTCAAGGTACTAATAGATTTCTTTTTCTTTTTCTTTTTTTTTGTAGTCCTGTGGCTATTATTGGCTAGCATTGATTTTAAGTGATCAACACGTCTCGCTATTAAATCCTTAATATGGGTTTGGTTTTTGTCTATCCACCAGTAATTCTTAGTTATTCTATCGAAGTTGTTTTTGTCCACTGACGGCAATGTTATGTTGTATATTAGCTTGTTAGTCTTATAATCATTCACTTCTAAACTTATTGTTTTATTAGCGCTATTTCTTTTCTTATGATATATAACAGGTACATTATCTGAATTTTGTATTATGCCCATATTGTCCAATGTGGTGAACAGTTGCGGAGTGGTATAACCTGATTTAGCTTGTCTAATAGCTTCTATTTCATTTAGTTGAATCAAATTATGTATCAATTCATTTGGACTTGATGGAAGATTATTAAAATATTGCCTAGTTAGTCTTAGTGTGTAATTGTCTATTCTAGGGATATTAGCCATTTCATATATGTCAACGTTGCTAATTCTAAGTTTGTAGCCCGTTATCGCCTGTCTGTGTTTGTTAAGGCATGTTCTGAGGCACGCTCTTTCAAATTTTCGCATTTTTTCCATTACAGAGGGCCCTATATTCCACCAAATGGGTGTTGCATAGGTTAGTAGAGGTCTGACTAGCAACATATAACAAATGATTTTGGCTTTAGGTTCCATAGACTGATTTCTGAATATTCTATGATTCAATATCCAGGCTTCTTTAGCTTTTTTCAGTTGTTTTTTATGGTGATCATTCATTATCAGCAAGTAATCGAGGTGGACTCCAAGATATTTTACTATTTTTTTGTTTGGTATATCTACTGTTGGGTTGTGGTCAGTGTTGTGTAGTGTAATATTATAATCTTTGGTCTGTAAGACGTTTTTATGGCTTATTTGATTGACTGTTTTCCTGAATAAGATGGATTCACTTTTGAATGGATTAAGTTTCAGGTTCCACAGTAAATACTCCTTATTCACTAAATTTGTTAACTCATTTAATTTGTTCTGAATGATGTTAGGTTGTTTGTCAGCCACATATATGATTATATCATCAGCAAATGCTATGGAGTGCGTTTTATTTCCCTGGTTCAGACCAAATGAATTGATGATTTTGGCAATATAAATATTGAAGAGAATGGGAGACGTTACTGTACCTTGTTGCAAGCCTTCCTGAATGGTATAGATTTTATTAGATGTTTGGTTACCATCCCAGGTGATAAATCGCTTATTGGTTACCATATCTGTTATCAACAGTATGATGTGATTAGGAAATTTGTAATTAACTAGTTTATATATAAGACCATTTAACCAAACTGAGTCGAATGCTTTTTCAATATCTAGTAGAATGGCTCCCACCATTTTACTGTTGTTAAGATAGCTATTAGTGTCAGAGAGAAATTTATGGATGGCATGAACTGTAGAGTGCTTGGCTTTAAATCCAAACTGATTATCTGGGATGATTTTTTGGTCATTTATATGTTTCAGTAGATTGATTTTTATTAGTTTTTAAAATAGTTTGGAGACATTGGACGTGAGGCTAATTGGTCCATAGCTAGTTGGTGAAGATTGATCTTTTTCTTTTTTCAGTATAGGTAGCACTTTAGCCATTTTCCATCTAGTTGGATAATAGTGTTGATTCATTGCATTATTGAATATTATCGTATATTCAGTCAACACTGTTGTCGAGAGATTTTTTATCACAATTGCTGGAATGTTATCGATTCCTGAAGACGTTTTGTTACGCATATTTCGTGAAATTTTAGTAACTTCAATATAAGAGTGGAAGTTGAAGTTGACAGTTGATTCACCCTCTATCGCATCATGGGCTGGTAATTCATTGGAGAAATTTACTAATGTGGTGTTGTCCAATCTTGCTTGTAGTAGATTATTTCTTATATCTTCAGCTGCAATATCCACAATTGCTTTAGTTTCATGATTCACATTATAATATCTCGGTGAATTAATAGATTCGAAATAGTTCCCAATAATTTCTAATTTAGTGAATTTATCGTCAAATGTAAAAGTATGCTCTGGGTCATTATGTTGTGTTGAATCTATCACCTTGTTAAGGATTGAGTCATTTGCTTTTACTTTCAAGTTGTTGATTTGGATCGGTGTCTTGGGTCTCAAGAATCGATTAATCTTTGGGAAGAAGTTAGCCTGGTTTCGATGGTCAATAGATCTATGGAGCGCATCCCAGTATGCTGTGACTGACTTTAAATACTCGTTCTGTAGTTTATTATTTACTAGTTTTATAGTTGCTTTCACAAATATATATTCATGATTATATTCCTTTGCACTAGTGAATTGGCTGATTTCATTTAATCTAGTGATAAGTCTCGATTTTAGTTTGTGTAGTCTTATAATCCAGTTATTTTCATATATTAGATATCCATTTTTGTAGCCCTTGTTGGAAGTTGGCACTATAGCTTTGATGGTTTGATGTATGCACTTTTCCAAAAGGAGAATGTGATCATCGATCTGTTTAATTGTCATATTGCAGTCTCTTGGAGCCAGCTGATGTTCTTTGAGCACATTGATCAGATGTTTGTTGAATTTATCCCAGTTGGTTTTTTTAAATTGTGGTCTTGCCGGGATTGGATTTGCCGATGCCAATCCTTTGGTGATGTTACTGATGTTAACCTTGAAAACTATGGCCCGATGATCACTATCATAGGGTGTTGTATTGACTTTATTATTACTGGCATCAACAATTGTTAGTCTTTGGTCGATAATACAGTGATCTAGGAAAGAATTTGCTCGCCGGAAGGTAGGTTGCCCTGGTTGAAAGTGTGCTACTTTATTGTTAATGTTGAATTTTTCTAGCCACGAGACGAGTGAGCATCCCTTGTAATTATCATTGGAATCTCCCCATGATCTGTGCCTAGCATTTAAATCTCCCGCCATAATAAAAGCTGATGAGTTTTCCTGGAGCTTCAATGCGTCGAAGAGTGATTGCAAGTCTTCCCCAAGTGGAGTATTTGCTATATGATTAGCATATAGACTTATTACGATCAATGAGTGATTCGAATTAGTTTTAATTTTGGCTGCTGTGTATTCTAAACATTTTAACTTGAGATAGTGAGGTTGTGTTAGCTGGGTTGCATTAATTATTTTATTAATGATTAATGCGGTGCCCCCACCTTTAGCCGCTATTAATGATTTTCTATTTGTTCTGAAAGTATTGTGATTGAGCAATTTTAATTTGTGTTTTTCTGATAGTTTTGTTTCTGAAATCATGGCTATATCAATGTCATTTCCATTAAGAAACACTTGCAGGTCATATCTTTTCTTCATATGTATTAGTGAATTAACATTAATGGCATAGCAATTAATAAGTGATGTGTTGTTCATGTTCTTGCCCATTCGATTGAACATGTTGTTTCTTGATGTGTTATTAATAATTGTATTAGACATTTTGGAATAATTGACTTAATACGAATTCTATTTTGCTCGTATTATTAGCTATTTTTTTTTCAAGTTTCATAAATTGAGTCGTAATGGCTGCTGTTATGTCATCTTTCAGTTGATTGATTAATTTATTAATTATATTTTGTTCTTGTTCAGAATTGATTGGGCTGTTGGGTATGATTTCCCCACGATAGTTATAGCTAGGGGTTGGTTGAGAGGTGTCCTCATGTCTTTTTTCTATGGGCTGGCTCATATTGTATCCCGTTACTGCATTGCCCTCTGCATTCTTGTGCAGTAAGCTGGCATAAGACGTATTGGGCCTTACAAGGCTTGCATGCTTGATTATGGCGCTGCGTTTACTTTCTTGTCTTTTTACGTGACTATTTCGTTTCAGATCTTGTGCGATTTTTAGGTAAGGGCAGCCCATGTACGACGCAGGATGTCCCTGCTCTCCGCAGTTGACACACGTTAATTTATCTCGTGGTTCTACTTTATCTAAAGTGCATTCACCATGAGGGTGGTTGCCTGCACATTTTACACATCTTTTAGATAGATGGCAGTTTGTGCTCGAGTGCCCCACCCTCTGGCAGTTTCTGCACTGAAAGATATTTTTCCTCTTCAGGTTTTCTCATGTTACTCTTTGGTTCAATATGATTTTGACATTAGATAACTGAGTTTTATTACTATCATTAGATAACTGTACAATAAAGTGGTGCAGTTGCTTATTCATTCGGTTAAAAGTTAGTTTCGACACCTTGGTTATTTTGACTTCATTCATATTCAATCCCTCAATTTCGGTTTTGACGTCTATTTCATCAAATCCCCCTCTTACGCCTTTGAGAACTAGGGTTTTGAGTTTTTCTTCCCTAGGAGTATAGCTGTAAAATTTCCATTTAAGTTTTATGAGTATGTTGATAATAATTTTATGATGTTCTAAGTCTACAGCAAAAATCGTGCAGATATTGGAACCAACTTCTTTTATGGAAAATTTGTTTTTATTAATGTCGTTCTTAATTAGTTCACTGACTATGGATTTCAGTGGAGTGCCCATTACATGAATAGGGGGAGAAGTTTTCTTTCCTCTAGCTCTATTGTCCACCGATCCCCCGTTTTGTACTACAGATGGCGGCAGTGTTCGAGTTCCAGAAGTAGACGGATCCTCTTCCGTTTGTGTTTGGGTATGAAGCGGTTCATAACGGTTATTTGTGTTTACTTTATCACATATATTAGTTTTGGGAACTCTTCTTGTTTTCTTTGGACTTTTAAAACCATCATTCTCTTTGTTAGAGTCATTAGATTCGGCTTCTTGGTCACCTGTGTCCATAGTATCTACCAAGGACGACGTTGAGCTATTTTTTGAACTGGTACGCGATCGCGCTAGCAAGTTAGGTTTAGGATTGAATCTATATTTATTTAAATTAAAGATTCTTTCTATATTATTAGTATTAAAAAGTTTATCGAATTCTTTCACAGATTTTTTTAGCACTTTATTGGCCACATTGTCCTCCGTGCCCTCATTCACCCTTCTTCTTTTGTTGTACTCAGCTGTGGGCCCTTTGTGGTCCATGGCTGCCACAGCTTCACTGTCGCCCAGCAACCGAATACCGTTATTGTTAACCTTATATATTATTTATTCTAATATACGTTTTCACAGTTAATACTAAAAAGAACTTGGGATTTCTCAATCCACCATCTCCAATACTAATTTGTTAATTAAATGCACATTTATAGCGTATTTTTACAATGGGTAAAAAGTATTGAAATTATAGCGTTAACGATGCGACCGCTCGCGCTGAAGGTTCGCATAAGACTGACCTTCACAATTAGAACCACAATGAGGCGGTCTTCTACAAAGCGAAAATTTACCACTCATACTTACCAACATTTCCAAGAGCTAACTCATATCTCGACTTATGCATCATCGATAACAGACTTGAAATCACTTATCTGATAAACGACAAAACAAACATCTGTGAATACGACAGTGACCAACACGGGATTAAATTCACAATTGCAACCGGTTCAGGAATGAACTTAGACGAAGACACATTGAACCATAAAGCAATCAAACTCTACAAGCAAACAAACTACGATAAATTCGAAAAGAAAATCATGAGACTCAACTATACTCAAACTCCAGCAGACAAAAACCTATCTAACACGGAAATCGACGAGCACATAAACGAATCGAACTTATTATTCAATAAAGCATTAGATGAAGTGATATCACCGTGCGGACCACTGACAGCATTATTAAATACGTAAATCCATGTCAATAGATTGCACAAAATAAAGTCTAACCTTATAACTAACATCAACAACATAAGGAAAATGGGTTTTATGAATGGTGACACTTAGCTAGAGTCGAATAAAATCCTTGTCAAAAAGATTAAAATTAGAATCAAATGTGAGTTTGCCTCATCAACCACAAAATACTGGGAACACCAGATCAAAAACATAGACCACCATAATCCTGAGTCTTTCTTCCCTAAAATAAATAAAATATTGAGAACTAGGCGGCCAATACACTAAAGGAAAAAATTAAAGGGTCAAAAAATTGTTCGCAATTTTTGCGTGTTTTTTGACCGACTGTATCTCAGTGACAAATGGTCGTATCGAGTTTTCAAAAAAAGCATTTTGAAGCTCCGAGTCTCTAGTTTTCAGACATTCTAGCGAAAAAATTTTAGAAGTTACGGTTATTACGTGATCCTAACGAATAGCGCAAAAAAAAAAATTTGCAAATTTTGTGTCGTTTTTTTTTTGAGTGCACGAACTTGGGAAAATTTTTTTTAGCTAAACCATCAAATGGGTTGGATAGCTTGTTTATTCAGCTTTAATTTCTTTTTTTGACAACCTCGATCCGACCATTTTTCACTGAAATATGGGACTTTTAACGGAAAATGGTCCTTCTGTCTTCAATCATCGATATCTCAGCGACAAATGCTCCTACAGAGAATCAAAGGACAGTTTTGGAAACTAGGATAAATTTCCTATAAGAGACTACCACAATTTTGAGGAAAAAAAATTTTTTTTTATCCTCAACATGAATTTGAAAAAAGAGGAAAAAAAAGGGTAATTTATGGTTTTTTAAAAAATTGACGGAACAATTGGAAATATCCATGAAATGACTAATGTTAAGAGTAACTTTTTGAGCTCGATATACCCAGAAACCCCCTGCAATTGTTCATTTTGATTGTGCAAACCGTTTCTCTGTTTCAAGCAATCAAACTTTTGAAAAAATTAAAGGGTCACGATTTTTGCGCTTAAACACGTCATGATCATGATGAAAATGGAAAAAAACATTTTTTGGAAATTTTTTCACATTTTTCGAACAAACAATGTTTTGTAAGATGAAAACACAACAATCGACGAAAAAAAAAAATTGCGAAAAATTTTCGAAATAATTTTCCAATTTTTTTTTTTTTTTTTTTTGGAAAACCTTCGGGCCATTCAAGAGAGCAATGTCCAGTTTATTTAGTGTGATTCAGATCCAAACCGCCGGCATTAGCGTTACCCAAACCGTACCACATGGAGGTTGCACGATAAATGATTTGTCTTAAAGACAGGTATGAATTGAGGTCGAAATCTGGTTTGAGACATCAACTTTGGTTTTAATTGAATTAAAAATTAATAAGCAGAAACATGGGACGAAAAATGGGAATCGTGCTAAAAACAACTGGACATTGCTCTCTTGAATGGCCCGAAGGTTTTCCAAAAAAAAAAAAAAAAAAAAAATTGGAAAATTATTTCGAAAATTTTTCGCAATTTTTTTTTTTCGTCGATTGTTGTGTTTTCATCTTACAAAACATTGTTCGTTCGAAAAATGTGAAAAAATTTCCAAAAAATGTTTTTTTCCATTTTCATCATGATCGTGACGTGTTTAAGCGCAAAAATCGTGACCCTTTAATTTTTTCAAAAGTTTGATTGCTTGAAACAGAGAAACGGTTTGCACAATCAAAATGAACAATTGCAGGGGGTTTCTGGGTATATCGAGCTGAAAAAGTTACTCTTAACATTTGTCGCTGAGATATCGATGATTGAAGACAAAAGGACCATTTTCCGTTAAAAGTCCCATAGTACAGTGAAAAATGGTCGGATCGAGGATGTCAAAAAAAGAAATTAAAGCTGAATAAACAAGCTATCCAACCCATTTGATGGTTTAGCTGAAAAAAATTTTCCCAAGTTCGTACACTCAAAAAAAAACGACACAAAATTTGCAAATTTTTTTTTTGCGCTATTCGTTAGGATCACGTAATAACCGTAACATCTTAAATTTTTTCGCTAGAATGTCTGAAAACTAGAGACTCGGAGCTTCAAAATGCTTTTTTTGAAAACTCGATACGACCATTTGTCACTGAGATACAGTCGGTCAAAAAACACGCAAAAATTGCGAAAATTTTTTTGACCCTTTAATTTTTTCCTTTAGTGTAGAAATTGAAATATTGAAAGTACCAATTACCAACTCAATTATCATAAATAACACAAATATTGATGAAAGTAAACTTCCAATAGACAATAATGAATACATAATATCAAACGCCACCGATAGAAGAAATATAATGGGTGCATTTTTTCAATCCATTAACTCACCTAGACCACTCGACAGTGGATGTAGATTCGAGCAACTAGTTGAAGATCAAACTCAGGCCTTCATTCAATGTAATGAAAGACCAAATGAACAACAATTCCAAATTAACTGATTTCACAAACGACAACCCAGCATACTACTCAACAAAACAAGAATGGAAGGAATACCTATGCAAGACATTCGAAGTGGCCAACATCTTCAAGAATCTACCAAACATAACATCAACGGGAATTGACAATATTCCAGCAATAATCCTCAAACATCTTCCACGTTGCTTGATCGAAGAATACACCATAGTATTCAATAATGCGCTGAATAACAGATACTTTCCAATTGCTTGGAAAAAAGCTAAAGTGATACCAATACCAAAAGCTGGTGAAAACACGGATGCAATAAGCAGCTACCGCCCAATTAGCCTCAATGCAAGCATCAGTAAAATTTTCGAAGCAGTTATAATCAAATCTGTGAACAAGCATTGCAACGATCAAAAGATCATACCAAATAATCAATTTGGTTTCAAACATAACCATTCAACATGCCACGCAATATCAAAATTGTTAACAGACACAAAAATGCACTTATCCAACAACAAAATGGTAGCAGCTGCGCTCATCGATCTCGAAAAGGCCATCAGTTTGGCATTCAGTTTGGTTCAAAAGTCTCCTATTTGAACTAATTAAATATAAATTCCCGACACATCTCACCCAAATGATATGGAGCATGCTAATTGGTGAGTCCTTCCGTATGTGGGACGTGCAATGATATCTCAGATAAGGTATTTCGCATCAAAGAGGGTCTTCAGCAAGAAACGGTAACCTCTTCAATCTTATTTAACATCTTTAACGCTAGCATGATCAATTTATTTGAACTGAACAAGAACAATGGAACACACACAAGGGCTTTAGCTGATGGCTTAATTGTATATGTGGCCGCGAAAAGGCCGGCCGAAATTAATATTGAATTAGAAAATTTAGTAAACAAAATTAACACCACATACCAGGTATGGAATTTATTATCTTTTCTTTAAAACAACTCATCACTTCAGCAAAAATATGAAGCTTAGCAAAAGCACATTCACAATATCCACGAACATTCCTGGTACATCAAGAAACTCAACCATTCCCCATAAAAAAATTGTAAAATATCTTGGAGTCAACCTGGATTACCTATAACGGTTACATCAGCATGTAGATTGTGACGTGGTGGCTTACCACCCATCATCTATAATATATTTCTTTATTATTTAATAATTCTTCGTTGCGGTGTGGAGTAAAATAAATACGATAAATTAAGATCAGAGTATTAATGTGTATTATAAGTATGAGTGAACCAAAGGAACATTACCATCAAGTGGCGGAAAACAACGATACTGCAATAATACTCCAACTATCAACTAAGACATTGAACAGCAGAGACGACATAAATGATCCGGACCCAATACCAAGATGCATTGATTAATATCCAAATGAACAAATGATCCATCCAATAATTTCCACCAACATTGCGCGTCAACAGAACCACCACTGGCTAACCTCACTTCAACGAAATGTCATAAACGTAAACAATAAGCGTGGTGACTACAATGTGAGCATGGTGACGACAATTGAAGGTACGTGACGCTTCGGTAGTGGAAAAATGTGTTGGTAATACTGCATCGAAACTCAATCAACCAATGACAAAACTCAGCACATCTATCATAATGGCGTGAGTCGGCGGGAAATTTAAGTACAAGAATAACCCACCAATCAAGTTATTCCTCTGTTTGAATCTACCCAATGACAAAATTACAAAGTATAATAGAACTACGGATCGAAAACCAATGTTACGGACATGATTTTGACTGATTTGGATATAACTACCAGGGTGATAGTTGGGAGGAGAAGACTACGGAAGAAGCCATTTTGGACGACACTTCCACGGCGGACCTCGAGTGTGTGTAGTGTATGTTGAGTGATATATAGTGTGTAAAAAATTATAAAATAAGTGAAAAAGTATTGTATTAGCGTGCGTACGCAAATAATAGCGTAAGATTAAAGTACGAGTTGAGATATCGTACATTAAAAGTAGTATGAGTGTGGGTGTGGCTGAAAAGCAAGGTGAATAGATTTGATTATTGGCGAAGCATTTCAAAGCGTGACTGAGCAGGCGGAATTGTGAACAGCACGTGGTGAGCGGCCATTATTATATTTTATTACCGTTTTCACAGCGCAACGTGTTCACTATTATAGGCAAAAATATTGTTCAGAGTTCAGTTAAATAAATTGCGGATAAGTGTTGTTTAATATTAAGAGAAGAAAGTAGTGACAATTATTGAATAATCGCATTGCCGTAGACCCGTCAATATTTTCAAACGGCCAAACAATTAGAGAATTATTGCTTATTATTCAAGTTAAATATTCAAAAAGAGATATTATTTTTTGAGTCATATTATTATTATTTTCATTATCGAAATTGTTACGCCAACGCCCGGATATTTTTTTCATCTCATCAAGTATAGTACAATATTAATTTCTTTCATATAATTGGCAACTTATTCATATTAGCAATTTCTTTCGCACAATTGGATACTTATTATTTATTATAAAAGTTATTATCATTCGAAGCGAGATATTATCGTTTAATTATTATTTTGAACGAGTTATTATTATTTTGAGTGGAATATCACTATCTTCGTCTTTCCATGCTATATTAAAAATAGATACATGTCTTTGTCTGTTATATAGAGAGAAGTTTATTTGTGACAGAGTAAAGATTCCCCCGAAATCTTTAGATCTTTCAGGTCATCGGGGTGGCATCCCTTCAAACGAATCAAGGTAGCGTTAGCGGTGGCTAGTTTGGTGAAACGAAACCAAGCTGTTACAAGATATACAATTAATCAGATCCAAAAAAGTGTTCACGGCAAACAGCAAGATGTTCAATAATGAAAGTTTAGGCAAAAAGGCGAAAATAATATGCTATCAATCACTAATTAGACCCATACTATCGTATGTCTCGCCCATTTGGTGGAATATCAGCGCGTCGCTAATGGAGTAAATTCCGGCGTTCGAAAGAAAATGTCTCAGAGCCTGTTTGGCCAAATATAGAAACCCGGCCTATAATTATAGGAAATTGATCAGTAACGAAGTACCATATAATTCTATCAACATACAAAGATTCGATTGCCATATCACCAAGACAAACAGAGACTTCTTTAATAAAATCAGAAATAACAACAATCCAGAAATCAAAGAATTTGCGCACATCAACAGCAACTGGGCAAATGAGTTCAAGACAGGCTTATTACCACCGTAAGCCTTCACACTAGTAGACAACAAAGGAATGATCCGAAATGGACTGAACATTCCAATCTACCACTATAGAAGAAACAAGGCCAACGAAAGCCTATCATCCTCATATGATGACATGGAAAATTCTAGTCCTCTATATTTAAGAATGATTCCAGACAGAGACTTCAATGACCCACATAGAACAAAGTGCAAATACTGGTGGTTCAATGATGATGCCCTGTACATAGATGAACTCAGAAGCAGAATGAATATCAAACAAGCAAGCATAAGAAGAGGAAATAGACCCTAATTCAGTTTTAATATCATATATATGTAAAAAGTGTAAATAGTGTAAATAATTTCCTTCATTTTTTTCATCAAGTATTATTAAGAGAGAAACTGGTAGATAACCCGAAATTAACTAACCTAATACTGATCAAGTCCAAAGACTTGATAGATTAATAATGATGGATTGTTTTTTGAGTAGATGATTCACTACCATTTCTAACCATCAAAACCAAACCTTGCAAGCTGTAGAGCAACACAAGATTTAGCTCACTCGCTATGGATGCATAGTAAATAGCATAATTTCTCAATATTAAGACTATATAGATAGTTCAGTACGTAAGAAAGCGATATATGGCTTGTTCACTCAAGACAGACTTTCTACCACCTTGGGATGAATCACTTTTTGGGTTGTTTTGTTACCCCATCAACATGTATAATTGTGACCCAGGTTCTAATGAATGAAGCTTTTAAAAAAAATAAACAAATGATGCGTGAAGTCCCTACGCGCAGATGAAGTGAAACTTCACATAATAAAATATAAAAACAAAGATTATATATTTTAAATGATTTCATATTTTTAATTATTTTTTAATTATTTTTAATTATTTTTCTATCTATCTATCTATCTATCTATCTATCTATCTATCTTTCTTGTGATTTTGTGACGTCACAATATATATATATATATATATATATATATATTGTTGAATACCAAATACCCATTGTTGAATACCAAATACCCATTGTTGAATACCAAATACCCATTGTTGAATACCAAATACCCATTGTTGAATACCAAATACCCATTGTTGAATACCAAATACCCATTGTTGAATACCAAACACCCATTGTTGGATACCAAATACCCATTGTTGAATATATATATATATATATATATATATATATATATTGTTGAATACCAAATACCCATTGTTGAATACCAAATACCCATTGTTGAATACCAAATACCCATTGTTGAATACCAAACACCCATTGTTGGATACCAAATACCCATTGTTGAATATATATATATATATATATATATTGTTGAATACCAAATACCCATTGTTGAATACCAAATACCCATTGTTGAATATTTAACGCTTTTCATTCCCGAAGTCGATTAAGAAGTTTCACTTCAAAAACGAAATGTCTCCCACGCGGACGGCTCGGGTTCGAATCTCAACAAAGCGAGCTGTATTTTTTGGAAGAAAATACTAGCTGGACCAATCTATGTCAGGTTGAATAAAGTACAGAGCTACAATAACCCAAGTATTGGGTTCGGTGGCATCGGGGAGCGGGGGGAAGGGGGGGGGGGGTTAGTCCGCCTATCCCTCTTTTACAAATAATAATATACGGGGAATCCGAATATTGAATTCACTAAATCTCTCATTAACTCCAAATTTTTTTCTAAGAGGGGATATTTTTTTTTTTATAAATTATCGGATTTTCGGGGATCACAGACAAGAAAAAAATCGCCGTATAATGAAACACCCTAGTGCCACGTATTGACGTGAAGAAGCATGCAAGTAAATTAATATGTTTCGAAATAAATGATAATTGTAAAAAATTATGAACTATAAAATGAAATTATTCGAAAATGTACTCAGGAAGTTTTTTCATATTATTTACGTTATAAGCACTAGATTTCAAAAATTTGTCTTGAAATGAAGCAGAATGGGCAACGAAAAAATGAATTATTAGCTCCATAATTATATTTAAATGCCGGTATTTTTGCTAATTTTTCCAATATTCAGTAGGCTGTAGAAGATCACAAAAGTTTGAGCCAAGGAAATCCTCGTTAAGGGTCATTCTAGACATAATTGACTACTTCCAGTTGATTCAATATTGATGAAAATTTTTTGGAGACAGATGTCAGTACTTGGGATGAAAATGAAGAATTTCAGCAAAGTAAAAAATGGATTGGAGATATACAAATTGTTAACGATGTATCTGAGAGAGCAATTCATTTGTGCGAAGATTACTTCAGAGTTCTGACTGGAAATGAGGATCAGAAACAATATTTGTTGGCAGTAGTATCTGAATACAGAAAAAAGTATCCAGATTGTAGGAAATCGACTTTAACGAAAAAGCAGAGAGTCGCTTGATCAGAATTTTATTGTTAAATTATAGCTCACTCTTATTTAAAGAAACTGTATGAAATATTATATATTTGAATGAGATACATAACACAATTTTTGCCTATGTAATGAAGTTCATGAATAAAATAAATTTCAAATTAGGATTTACCGTATCAAAAACAGTATCGACAACAATGTATTTCACCCTATTTGATGATGTTCCAGAACAAAATGAACTTTAGATTCGGATTCAGCATGTCAAAATACATAGAGATTAGACTGGGCCAAAAAAATTCGATATTTTTTTTTTTTGAAATCTATATCGAGAATATTATTCAGAATGACAAAAAAGGAATTTCATGAAAATTTAAGCCCTTAATATTAATTTTTAGAGGTCTATCACTGCAATTTTTTATTTTTTTTTTAGTTCGATGTTTTACGTTAGAACTGTCAAAACATTGGAATAAAAAAATTCAATTTCACGTATTCTTATGTAAAATTGAATTCTCTACAAAAAAGGTCTGATTGAAAATTTTCGTCAGACAAGCCGTTTTCGAGTAATTGAGCTTAATAAATCGATGTGTTTTTTCGATATGTCCTTTTTATTTTGGAATTTTGTAACAAATGAATTAATTAATTTTTTAAAGGAGCTGACATCAGATTCTTGAAGGAAATTTAATGTTCTACAAAAAAGGTCTCTTAATATTTTTGCCTAAATTTAATTTTTCAAAAGTTATTCACGATTGAAATTTCAATTGACGTATTTCCCGAGCGAAAACATTCACGTCAGTGTTGACTTTTTGGCCGCCCAAATTCACTCGAATAAACTGAAAAACGTAAGCTGAAAAAGACAAACACGAAAATTTGTTGAGCGCCAGGTTCCTTACGGGAACCAATCGTAAACAAAAAACAAATGATCTGTGGCACTCGGGGACTGCCGCGGTAAAGCTATTGCATAGCATTTTTTATCAACTTATGCGATTATAATTATTTATTTATTTTATTTAAGCAGTATACATGCATACGCCTAGTCCCACGCACACAAACACCGTGCCGAAGTCTGCCGAACTGAAACGACGTTAGACGATGCACCGCTGTGCCGGTCGGAGTGGGGGGCGTTAGGTTTTTTTCGTTACGGAATTTCTTGATTCGGTCGCCGCGCTCAAAGCCCGCGATAAAAGCTATACAATAGCTTAACAACAAATGACGATACGCAAAATCTGAAAATTGAATTATACAGGAAAGCGGGGTCAAAAAATATATTTCTCAATAAATAATCTTACGTGAATGCTAGCGGTTTAATTAATAAACATAAATGATGATTTAATTTATTGAAATAATTGATGGAAAAAAATTGTGAATTGAATGGATCATAGTATGAAACAAAAGATAATAATTTTTTGCGCTGCTCGGGGTTCGACTCAGCGTGTTACTACCTACGGCCGTGAAGCGCACCGTGTAGCAGTATATCTACAGCGAAAGATGCTCGCTACTTTCAAGTATACAAAATATTGTATTTGATATTGCGCGCAAATAGGCACATCGAGACAATTAATTATTCAATATAATTTCTAAATGATAATTAGCGACACTCGATATCGCTCCAGTTAGTTTTTCACATAACTAAAATTATAATATATTCTTGAATTTACGAACACAAAATATCTCTTAATAGTTTCTGGCAGCAATCACACGTGGATTGCACACAAGGCCAATCGAAATTCTCATCTATAATCTGCAAAATACTCAAAGGTATTAACAACGAAATTTCTCTTGAACTCAAATACATCGAGACCGTTTCATAAATCAATTACTGACGTTCCGGGAATGAACTAATAATTTCTCATATAACATATCATTGAATTTTCATTACAACAAAAATAAAATGATCGTGACCGCTTGTCTACGATACTTTCACACACATACACTTAGACGATTCATGCGCGTGGCTCGGTCGTTATTATGATAATTATTCTCGCGATCTCGTCAACTTATCACTCGTGAGCGTGTGAACAAGAGACTCGCGGTAAAACATATTATTTGATTTTACGTCGTCACCACCAAATTATTTCATCGAGACTCACCACGAAGATCGTTCTATCGGTCAGGTCAGCGTGATCAACCAGCAACTGGGCTTCCCATGATGTCTGCTGTAATCCGCGTCTTTCTCGAGCTTCCTCCACTGGACCATCACAAGGGGGTGTAGACGAATCTCGTACACCGCTCTCTTGCGATCCACAATAGAGAATCGATGAAATCAGCTGGCGTTATGCTCTCGACGAAACAATACATCTTGATCGTTTTCTGCGTTGAATCGATAGTATGTGTCAACCCATGGTGTTGCGTGAAGCGTTATCCACGCTACGATAGAGACCAGTCTGTCTTCTCCTACAGCAAAAACCAGAGTGTCTCCTCGACAACTTCGAATATTCGAGCACACAATTTGCCCCTCTTCATAGACAATTTATATTATTGCCCAAATGCATAGGTACAATATATCCATTTCTCCTGCGTCACTACGCAAGCCGAGCCACTCGCTCTAACGCACTCGCACGCCTTTATTCACACTCATCGCACTCTCTCCCACATACATTCTTACATATTTTTGCTTTGAAGCCCGAACGCGTACAATGTTTACGTTTCGTTCCTCTTCTCTGATGCTCCGCTTCGTCCTGCGTTGTCCATCGAAGTCGCTACATTGTCCCTTCGTTGACAAACGATGTTTTTAGCTGCAATATGAATTATTTTCACGCAGTATTTTTTTCAAAAATCGAATTGCGCGTCTCTCGAAGGTGTGATCAGTCGTATGCTCGCAAATCGCTGTTCGTCGAGTAACGTGACGTAACTCCCATGTCACAATATATATTTGTTTATATATCTAATCTATCTAATATATAAAATTCTCCTGTCACAAATTTAGTTATAATACTCCTCCGAAACGGCTTGACCGATTTTGATAAAATTTTATATGTATACTCAATAGGTCTGAGAATAGGTTGTTAACTATTTTATACACCCCTAACTGTTGAGGGTAGTCCACCCCAAAATTTATTTTTATATTTTTTGAACAAAATTTTTTAATTCAATTTTTTTATGATGTGACATCGAAAAATACATACAACCCTAATTTTTCACCCCTCCACAATCAACCCCTATTTTTTGATATCGATATTAATAATTTAATAATTTTCAACCCCGGTCGATAACTGATCAATTATCACTCGATCAGTTATCCCCTCTAGGCCGCTAGGGGTCACTTGGCACTCAGTAAACAGCACGAAGTAGGGGTGACATATCTCTCTCACACTAGAAACCTTTTCTCATTCCCTACACAGTTTTCGGCCATTATTATTTGTGCATCGATCGTTGTAGTGAAGTTTACAATTATCATTTTACTATTTCAGTGTAATTCTCAAGTAAATTCATTATTAATTTGCAGGGCGGTAATCATTTATTCCTTATCAATTTAGAGTGTAGTTCTCACGTTTAGTTAATTGAGTGATTTCATATAACGTCATAAGTACTCAACACGTGTCACGAGCTCACTCCAACAACTTTTATTGTGTTACACGTATAAATTATTCTTATTCGTTGAATTATCGTTAAACGACAGTATAATAATAATATTGAAGTCGGTATGTGCAAAATTTTGTGAGAATCATAAAAAAAATATTGTAACAGGTAAGTTAAATAATAAAATAAAACACACGATATACACTGAATATTATATATGTGTACATGCATATCAAGAAGTGGAGTGACGTAGTGGGCTAGGCGCTCGCATGCTACGCGGGCGACCAGAGTTCGAATCTAGCCATCAGTGAAAAAAAAAAGTCCAACCTTAAGGGGAACACTATATAACAATAATAATGTATATGCATTACTTTTCTATTTTTCACTATTAACTAATTCAATTCGTTCTATTTATGCGTGTTTCGAACAGTGAACAATGCCAACAAAACGCAGAGGGGCTAATTTGAGACGTCAAACACGTCAAGCTGCAGTTATTCGAAATAGAAGAGATCAAAGAACTGAAGAATAAAGAGAGCAAGATAATACTAATGCGCGTGTGGCCATGGCGCGATTGCATCAAGTACAATCGGAAGATACACGGGCTGAACCAAATGAGCAAATAAGATTACGACAAAGACGAGCACGTCTTTTCGTAGTTGATAGACGCAGAGCAAATTACCAACAACGCCAACAAGTACATCGAGCATTTTCATCTGATTTATTCCTGCGTCTAGCATTTGAGTATGAGCACGATATTCAATATTATGCTCATTCAAGAGTGGTAATTGGTGCTATGCGCTAGGAATGTTCGCATTGTAATACTTTTAAATTTGGAAATGAACCAGACGGGATGTGTTGCGCGTCAGGAATGGTGCAACTACCTGCTATTGATACACCTCCTGAACCATTGAACGGTTTACTTATCGGCACGAATCCTGATTCTAACCTGTTCCTGAAGTCAATCCGTACATTCAATTCATGTTTCCAAATGACATCGTTCGGAACAACAGTAATAGTTAAGAATAACCATGTTTTTCACACGGACAATTATACGTGGCATGCTTTCGAGTGGGCAAACCATCCAGTTTGTTTGTGCTGGCAAAAGTCGGACTAACCAAAGATATTGTACACTCCGTTGCACTTGGAAATTAATTTGTTTTTTTTTCAATTGTCATAATTAGTAATAGCAAATATTAATCATATTTTTTAATGTTTATATAACATTTAAGATATTTAATTTTGAATATATATTAGTTAAGTTAATAAAGTACAATGAATTAAAATAATGAATGGTTGGTGTATTATTTTTATAGGCTGTAGTCATCCACAGCGCTCCATTCGTCTTTAAGTCATAACACATCATCACACACTTACAATAAGTCTGTTTTTGTTCCATTCAACTATACCGAAATATTCACTAGGAATAATTCATACGACAAAACAACGTTTGCTGGGTCAGCTAGTCTATATATATTGTGACGTCGCGTTTTCTAGGCTACACGCACAATACTTAAAAATAATTCCGACAATGAATAATCAGCAACAGCAACCACAGGAATAGACAAGGGATGCCACTCCTGTTCAAATAATACTTTAATAAATAAACCGGGAGAATTCATTCATAGTATGAAGCTCAAAATATTCATTTATATTATGTGAAGGCGCTCAGTTTCGTCCCTGAAACGAGACGCCTCCAACGTTACCTTGTTGTTTGTCCACCGAAGGGATGCCACCCCGATTGCCTGAAATGGCTTGATGATTATCGGGGAAATCTTATACAAAACAACGAAACAATAAGACTCGCAGCAAATTATAAGAAAGGGATTAATAACGTATTTTATTTAAATAATAGTAATCAAAAAATGATGGTTGTATTTGAAGGAATTTCACAAGAAGAAATAACAGTTATTTAACTTGAATAAAATATGATGATTTGGCTGAAATAACTTTCCCAACTCTCAATACCAATAATGATAATAGCTTACATATTTTTAATCCTGATGATTGAACAATGTTCCGAACAATGATAATCAAATTATAAAGAGAATAGTGAACAAATCCGAAAAATAATTATATTGAAAATGATACGGATGTCTTTCTTGTCGTAATAATGAAATACAATAAACGTTCTTCTCTTGAACGATTAGATTAAATGATAATTTCTCAATTTCGGCCATGAATATTGACGGGTCTACGGCGGTGCAATTATTTCACTATTTCCTTCGCATTCTTTTGGTCTAATTATTGTTTTAATACTAAACAATGTTCATCTACTATGTTATTATCAGTGATATTAACCAACTACTAGTATAATATTGAATCGTTGTGCTGTGGACTTGGATGACCATAACCAAACAATGGTGATTCGCCACGTGCCGATACACAAGTACGTCTGTACGGTCACGATTTGAATTATTATTCAATCTATGGGGTTTTTACCTTTTTTCGCAGTCTCACTCACTCTCATACACTGTTGCAGAACTATTGTCTACAACTATCATACTTTGTCACGCAAATATTTACGTTAACTCACTCTCAACAATGCTTATTAATATAATTATTACTTTCGCACATACGCACACACACGCATCTCTCATACTCGAGGTCCGCCATGGAAGTGATGTCCAAAATGGCTTCTTCCGTATTCTTCCCCTTTCAAGCATCATCGTAGTAGTCAATTTATAGTCCAATCAGTCAAAATTGTATCCGTCATGATCCATTATTTCAATTATTACGTATTGGTTGAATTCAAATCATAGAATAATTAGCAATTATTTGATTGGTTGACTAATATTCATTTAATTCTGCCGCCAACATTGACCATCTTGATTTACTGATTCTGCTCTCCCATTGGAGAATTTTGCACATGCAAGATGGTCGTTTCACTACTCGAGCGCCACCTTCGCATAATCGTCGCCACGCTCACATAGTCGTCGCCTAAAGTGTATTGGTTTCATTGACACTTTGATCACATTGAGTTTCACCCATGCTGGGTATTTGTCGTGAGTGTCATTGTCGTTTCTTTTATATCATTCTCTGGTGCTGTTGGATATTCAATTGGATCCGGATATTCTCTCATCGAATGTTTGCTGCTCATCCTGATTTTATTGCTATTTATTTCGTTTGCTACCATAATTGACTGATGATTGGGATAGTGGCATGTCTCTTGTTATCCGCATGTCTCTCTGCTGGGCTTGTATCCTTGACTGTAGCTTAAAATCCACGGTGAGGCTCTTTTAGTATATTCTCATTCATTCTTACATTCAATACTCATTTACACTTTCATTTCAATTTTACATATTTTATATTCTCTACAGCGTAACGATAATATAAACGAAAATATGATGGGTGGTGAGCCACCACATCACAATTATAAACCAAAAATGTTTCTTAATTTAATAGTAATGATAATGAAAATAATAATAAAGCAATAATGAGCGTCCACATTCTATTCTCACATACGCTTTTCACACTCACAATAAATAATAACGTGACTCTCTATGAATCAAAAATATTCTCTCTTCTTACATTCATAGATTCTTCGACCTAGTAGACAATAAATTCGCAGTTACGACACAATTAAGATAGTATAGAGCCGAGCAGGGAAATGCATGGGGATAATGCATTAGGGTGCTTAACTCTATATACCTTACACGTGGGATTGGGGATCTACAGGGGTTCTCACACGCATTCTTCTCACTCTGCATGCCTTCACTACACGCTCTCTTCCCCACAGCTTCCACTACTTCAGCACCTTCAGCGACCTCAGCAGTCTCAGCACCTGACGATCATCTGGCTCCACGTTAGACGTCCTCCAATTAATAACCGGCATGTTCAGTTCGGCGACACTCTTATCGCCTCACTTAATACGTTGCTACGGTTATTACACTTGCGTAGCCCGTCCTCCCGTGGATAGTGGCGAACTGACCCACGTCGCCGGCTCTAGGCACATCCGGCCGGTCGCTCCTGTGTGTTTCGCGAATAACGAAAAAATCTCATTCATAAGAGTGTGTGTTTGAGATGTTGCCAAACACGTAAAATTACCTGAGATCTGGGTTGGGTTAATCTAATCTAAATTCAAATAAATTTGTTGGTTGACACAATTTAAAGATAATGAATAATTGTTTATTTAATATGACAAAATGAATTTAGTTTTAATGAAATAAATGAATTGAATAACATTGAGTTTGATGCATTAATGTTGAGTGTATATATGTACTAATTGCTGTGAATCAATCTTAGTGTATGAATTGAATCTTGTGTTTTATGCAATTGTGAATTGTTTATATTATTTTGTATTTATTTAAGATGAATTATTGAGTCAATCTTATGTAATTGAATTGTAACTAAACGTTATAAGAGTAAATTTAATTATCACGCCACGTGAGCTATGCCGCACAAGGTTAATGAAAACACGTGGTAACAAATATTTTGAGTTAACTGTTTGAATCGACACTATATTAACACTTGAATTGAATCACGAATTACTTGTGAATTGTACACTGTCAATGAACTTTAATTTTGTTATAATTTCGATACTTGAAAGCACAATTACGAAATGAATTAAAATCACACGTGCGCACGTTGTAAGCGAGTCAAGATTGAACAGTAAAAGTAAAGGCTGACCAGTAGCGTCGGTCAGCGGTGACCAAGATGGACATAGTCAATTTACAATAATTGAGTTGAATAGATGCGCGTACGTGCATGGCGCAACAAGTGGTGCGTATTCTTATAGTCTATTGCGACTTATTCGTGACGGCAGAACACTTGCACCGTCAAGTGCTGCCGCTAATTTATTCTTTCTCAAACAGTGTGATTTTTAATTTTTTTGTCCCTCTGAATTTTTATTAATACCTTTTCAGATAAAAATAACTGAACGTTATAATGATGAAGATGAGAGGCATTCTCATATTTTTTCGTTAACCTTCCATTGAATTTCGGGCACTTTCTAAGATGTATTTTCTCGTTCATCCTTTAGATGTAGGGGAGAGAGGGGTTTGTAACGGGAGGGGGGGGTGAGTAGTAACAGCTCATTAACTCAGATATAAGCATACATATATGGATACAGATTTTATTGAGCTGTTACTATTGACCCTCTGTCCCCTGCTGCTGTCTTACATAATCTAAAACCCCTTTTCCTGAAATCTAGATTAATATTAAGGTCAAGAAAAGAAGTTCAGATTGTTGATCAAATATAATTATTCACGATATAAGAAATGTCACAAAAAAAAAAAAAAAAAAAGAAAAATGAGAAATAATGGATTTCACTTGGCCGCACTAGCACAAATATTTATTTGATAAAAAAAAAATAAGTCAGTGCAATAAAACTTGAAAAAAAATGTGTATCGTTCTTCCTATTGACTGCTTGGAGCGCAGCGTACCCTTGGTGAATGCCTCCATGCTCAGCCGACTTTCCAGAATTGCTTTCAGGATGAGCAAGAAAGATATCGCTTAACAAATTAAATCGGTTCTGGTATTTTTCAACAATTTCGTGTATTCATCATCTGAATTTACGGTAATTTGCTTGCCGAAATGGACGAGTACACGTTGTGACGTGGCCTTTTCTAGGTGCCATGCACAATATTTGAAAATAATGCTTGATTTATACTTTACGGCAACAACAACCACCACAGCACACACGGGATGCCACTCCCGTTCAAATGATAATAATTGATAAATAAACCGGGAGAATTCATTTATAATATGCAATTCAATGTATTTATTTAGTTGGAAATGAAAATGAAATTGTAAGAAAATAGTGATAAAGATAATAATAATAATGAGCGTCCACATTCCAATCACTCTTACACTTTTCACGCTCACAATGAATTATAACGCGACCCTATATAAATCAAAAATATTCTATCTTATAAACGTGAATTCTTCGACCTGGTATACTATAAATTCGCAGCGACAATATAATAAGTATAGAGCTGAGCGGGGGAATACATGGGGACAATGCATTAAGGCGCTCAACTCTATTTACTTCACACACGGGACGGGGGATCTACAGGGGCTCTCACACGCATTCTTTCCATACTGTACACCTTCTATGCGCACTTTCTACAACAGCTTCCACCACTTCAGCACTTCAGCAATCTCAGCAACTCCATCCATCTCAGCAACATCTTTGACTGAAGATCTTCTAGCTTCACGTTAGACGCTCTCCATCGAATTACCGCCACTTTCGGTTACTACGACACTCTCATCGCCTCACTTACTAAGCGCTACGGCCTATTGCACTGGCTTGGCACGTCCTCACACGTTGCAACTCTGATCGACAGTCACTTCACCTGCTTCTTCAACCTCATCTTCTTCTTTGACTGACGATCATCTGCATCATTGGTCTGACTCCCACTCAGTCATGTCGATGCCGCCACATCCAGCTCCACGACTCTCCCGTCGTCTTGCCACGCGTTCCAGCGCATACCGGTTGCACGCACTTCGTGCATGTCTTCGCTCGATGCAGCCACGATCGACAGTGTCGTTCGCCTGGTCATTTGGAATTTGGTCTAGAGATAGGTGCAAATGCACCTATCCCCCCTACTCGCACGCATAATTGGCGTCGCCCGGACAAACTTCATCACAACGTGTTATACAAATTTAACAATCAATTTGTTCATCAGCCTCGTTTGGCGTTATGAATTATACAGTACCATTGCTACGCTACGATTTCCCCTAGAATTCCCTGGTATGGTTACGTACCCGTACGCAATGTAAATCTGCCTTTATTTGCGGCAAATAACTAATGTTGTACGTTTTTCGTGCTTTTTTCACAATAAACAATAGCAAATAATTGTAAAAGTACGCTTCAACTGCGTTTTATTATTTTAAATAAGATATAACATTGAATAGAATACAAAATTTGAAATTCCAGGTATAAACTTTGCAATCAACTCTCGTTCTCATGCTTTTATTGCACTACTACGTGTTCCAACCGCATGACACCCTATTTGCGTATGATTGAGAATAAAATCGCGTATTTATTAATTATTACGTGTAATTTACGAGGATTTTTCCGCGACTTATCAATGTTTATTGATTTTCGATTTCAATAGCCCTCGGTATCTGGTAATTAACGTTTTGCTCGCGCTGAAATACAATTTTCAATTTGCGGATACAACAATTTATCGGTACTTTACTGATCGATAATGAGTTGATTCGGTTTTGTCCAAGCGCAGATTCATTATCGAGTGTTTCAGTTCGAGAGAACCGTTTAACAAACTAGAAGGGAAAATAGTTTGGGAAAGATGCGAACAAATACTTCAGTTCGAGCGAACCGTACAGCAAAGGCCCGTGTAGAATGAGGACAAGAGTAAAATAACTCAGTTTGATCAAACCGTACGTTATCCCACAAAAAGAGATTGTGAATACTTCAGTTCGATCAAACCGTACAGCGAACACAAACGAATGGTGGTTCCGATGAATGTATCAGTTCGAGCGAACCGTATAATTTCCACCGTAGGAGAAAGAGTAAGACAAAGCGTGGGTGAGTATATGAGCGATACTTCAGTTTGACCAAACCGTACACTATGTCTCTTAGTGCTATTCCTTCGGATATCCACTGAAGAACTGATTCTTTGTGGCCGATGTAGCGGCTTTTATACTCTTTGATGGTTGGGCGATTACCTACCGCATCGATCCCCACTCAGGTGTGGATCGAGTGAGAAGGGCGCCTGGACCATGTGACGGTCCTGCAATTGGTGGATGCCTGTGGCGAGTCCCGCCTATGCGGCATTTATTCCCACTAGCAGTTTACCGCATATTGTCTATCTTTCTCTATTTTTCGTTCCTTATTATGATTTCCAAAGCCATTTCACCTTTAATCACTAATTTCATGTATTTTTCTATTTTATTCTAATTTATTTTACATGATTCAATACTTTTTATTACGTTTTTCGAGGTTCACATGTTTCTTTTATGTGTATTTATGAGTGCGCATTCTTTCCGTGCACCTTTTCTCTCTCATACGTGTGTGCATGCGCGCTTGACAAAGGTCCCGCTGAGTACCTTCAGATTTCGGGTTCTCGCGTTAGTACTCATTCGGCGGCACTAGTTTCGCTCATGCGCGAAATTCATATGAAACTGTCTTAATGATTTTTTTTTCTCTCAACACAAAATTGCGTACGTTCTGTGTGTCAGTTCGTCACAAATATCTGTTACTAGTATGAACTTATTCTATTAATGAATACTCTATATAGTTTCCGAAGCACCAATCTACGAATATATGAAAAAAATACCAAAGTTAAAAACAATTACTTCGAAAGTCGCTTGCATCTGTGACATATTCTTCGTTTACGGACACATAAATCAGACTGCTTCAATTGCAACTCGTATACTGTTCAACAAAACTAAAAGAATAAGGAACTCATTGAAAAGGTCATGCCGAAACACCCACTCAGTTTTTTTTTTTTTTTGAAAAATTTCTTATAATTCGGCATGCACCTCGCAAGTGCCATGCGTCTGATATAAGATAAAAAAAAATATATTGTTCTTACCGTTCAGGCAAGAGTGGATAATATTCACTCCTCTTTCTCACACTGTTTGGGAAATATCTTAATTTGAGGATGTTGTCACTCTATCAACCGTGGCGGCACTCCTCAGTGCATTATTAGTGCAGCGCAACGCGCGCACCTAACTCCAATCTCAGTAAACAATAATCTCGAACTAAGACTATTGTTCTTTTCCTTTGGACTCTGGGAGCCCTGACCATTCTTAACACGTGATGTTGGCCAAGTATCACTAGACTGAGATAGCCACGATGGTCCCGTCCACTACAGCTGATGTCGTTCAAGCTGAGAAGTTGTGAAACCTCGAGATGCGCAGTCTGCTGAATTCTGTGTGCCTGGTACGTGTCGCCAGTGTGATAGTTGTGTTAATTCTTGGATCTGTGATACACGATTTCACACATAATCCTTTCAACGAGATGCATGAGATTAGATCCAAGTATGTGTCACTTCAGAATCCGTCCGCAAGTATGTATTTGATACATTAATCGTGACATTTGCTTGGATATACTGCATTAATTTTGCAAGCATTAATGCTGCGGTGAGCTCGAGTCTTGGGATTGTTAATCTCTTGAGGGGTGCTACTTTCGTTTTGGAGCACACTCATGACGTCACTCTGAGATTTGTAGATGGTGTGATAACGGTGATATACATCACCGCTGCCATAGCAAGTTGCGAAACATCAGAAAAGCCGTGTAATGCCAATGTCGAGTTCGAATATGTGTTGAATCAACGTGGTAATTCGATTTTGTGTAGACTTGTAAGATCTTTTCTGATGGCGTTCCATTGAGATGTGACTTGAGACGGCAGTGGGTCATCTCAATCGAGCTTGTGTAGCCATAATTCTTGTAGAAGCATCTTAGCACGAATTATGACTGAAGCTAAGAAGCCGAGAGGATCGAAGATCTGTGCAACCTCAGATGAAATGATGCGTTTACTGAGTTTGTGATGCGTTGCTATCTAAATTGCAAATGTAAAGTTGTCGTTGACTGAATTTCATCGTAGTCCGAGCATTTTGGTGTTGCAGTCGTCTAATGATATCAATGTGTTTTGTGCTTGATGATTTGCGGTGATTGCCTCAAGCAATGCTGGATGATTGGAGTGCCATTTTGCCAATGGAAAGCCGCCCGTGATGCATAGCTTCATTAATTGTTGTGCTATTTCAATGAGGTTGGTGCGAGTGTCAACACCACCAAAAACATCGTCGACATATCTGGCATGTTTTATTGACGGTATCGCCAACGGATATTGGGCTCCGTCATCATAAGCAAGTTGCAGTAGAGCTCGTATTGCAAAAAAAAGTGCGGTTTTAGTACCATAAGTCACAGTGGTTAGGTTGTATGGTGTTTCAATGCCTTTTCCATCCACCCAAAATATTCGTTGGAGTTTCCAATCATCTTCATGTACTTTTATTTGACGATACATCTTGGTAATATTCGTGGCAAAGATGTATTTATGATGTTGAATCCACAGAAGTACATCTGATATATTCAATAGTAAATTGGCACCAGTGTACATTAAATCGTTGATTAATTGCCCTCTTGAAGTTGGACTTTAACCATTGAAGACAACACGTGACTTCGTTAAAGTGCTGTCAGGTTTCATTACACCGTGATGTGGTAGATAATAAATCGATGTATCGTTGGGTGAAATTGAATTGGCCTTCACCATGTGATTCAATTCTTGATATTCTTGTATGAATTTGTAGTAAAATTTGCAATATTTTTCAACTTTATTCAATTTATTAAGCGTTCGTCGCAGACAATGATGTGCAGTTGTGTGTGAATTTCCCAAGACCTTTGTAGATGTCTTGAGAGAAATTCGCACTACATATTTTCTTGTTGAATCGCGTGAATGTGTTGTAAGAAAATGTTTTTCACATTTTTGCTCTTCAATCGTGAGTCGAGATGATGAATCCAATGGTAGCTCCTCTAGAACCCAAAATTTTGCCAACAATTATCTAATTGCAGCGTTGCTGGAATTTATTGATGTTGATGTGTATGCATAATGTGATAGACAATGGGTTCCACTTGTCGGTTCAAGAATAAGCCATCCAAATGATGAAAGTTGTGCGATTGGCATTGTGGGTGCACCTCTGATAATATTTGGTTCAATTATTTGCCCATAGTAATCAGCACCGATAATCATGTGCACTCCTCTTGGCTGGAGATAATTTGGATCAGCCAGTTTCAGCTTGTTGAGATGTGGCCAGTTTGGTTGAAGCATGTGAAATGAAGGTAACATCGATGTGAGTGTTCGTAGAATATGAGCGTGAATTTCAATAGAAAAATTATTATTAATTGATTTCACTTTGAGGGTGGCAATGCCACGCATTTGAGATGATTGATTTTCACCAATCCCATTAGTTGTGATATGAGATTGTGTGCGTTGGATTTCGAGATTGTATACAAGAGCCTCAGTAACGGAGGTAATTTCAGATCCTGCCTCAATCAGCAATCGTGCGTTGTGGGTTGCAGTTGATGAAGGAATTTGTGCGATGGCTGTTGCTAGCAGCGTTTGTGTGTTGTAGCGTACAGATGCTACTGGGGTTGAATTGTTGATGCTCGAGCTTGTGTTTGCGTTGAATCGTTGATTCCATTGTGATTCATTTGGTGTGTTGACGACTGCACCAAAACTTCAATGAGGTTGAGAAGTATTGGAAGCTGGTTCAGCACCTTGTGATTGTGATTGCGTGCGAGTTGGTATTTGATTATCGAGATGCAATGATGTGTGATGAGTGTCATTGCACACTTTGCACCGATGTGACGATTGCGATACAGTGATAATCTATTGATCAAATGCTGTCGTGATGGTATATTCATTGCTCTAAATTGAAAAAATGATATGATGTGGTGATCTTCTTTGCAAAAATCACATGGGTATCGCTGTAAACCCGGTCGTGATTGTTGTTGAGGTTGTGTTTGTGCTTGTGTTGTTGTTGTGAATGATGATCGTTGACCACCAGTCTTGTTTTTGGATGCTTGCTTTGGGTTGAATCCGCTGGACTTCTCCACAGACTCCAGTGCGCGAGCTTTAGACGATGAAAATGATTCAAGCTCTTTCAATGGGCGGAACTTTTCAGCTGCCCCCAATTCGGTTTTTCAAGCCTATTGCGTAGATTTGTCGAGATTGCGAGCTACTTGGTGTATGAGAATGGCGTTTTACAAATCTGCTGGTGTGTCTAATATTTGTAATGCATTATCCACATTACGCAGAATGCCTACCATGCCATTAATTGATGTTGCATTGCGTTGCGTAATTGGTGTGATTGTGAATAATCTTTCAAATTGTGCTTGCATTAATACACGTTTGTTCTGGTAGCGTCGCCTCAAATTGCCCCATGATGGTGCAAATGAACTGCCAGTGAGGGGTGAAGAAGAAATTAGTTGTAGCGTTTCGCCTTTCGAATGACCTCTTAAATATTGTAGCCGCTCGATATTTGTAATAGCGCAATTGTTGATGGCGATGGACTTGAAAAGTTCGCTGAACCTAGGCCAATCCATATAATTGCCACTGAATGTGGGTAAATCGAGATGAGGTAATCGCAGTGCGCTTGGTTGTGCTTGTAATGTTTCACGCGCAGCCTTGCGTACGACTATATCAGATCGCATGCTGACGAATTTGCGTTTGATGTTGAAATGAAGATTACTTTCTTGTCCAAAATAATTGTCTTTCATGTACTCATGATCGAGATGACCCATTGGCCACAATACCCCTAAATAAGCATGCTCATTTGCAAATGACTTGTGTGAGTCAGTAACATGCTCGAGGGTGAATTGTACCACTCCTGATGGCATTTCACTAGTGGTGTCAGATAAGGAGCTGAGAAGTTTTCTTAATGATGCCACTCTGCTGATTTGCGTTTTTATTTTGCACTCCAGCTCTGTAGATAATACACCAGGCGAGTTGGCGCGTGTGCGTCGCACTTCTTCTTTTGCAGGCGGGTTAACTTTTAATTATGGTGGTGCCAATGATGGTGATGATGAGCGTGACGATGTCTTGGATTCACTCGTGGATGGTTTAGATGATGATTCCTCTTCATCTGACATGATTGTTTATGATAATAATGTTTGAAATAACTTTATTTAAGTCGAGATCAATTTAATCAAAGCGACGGACAATATTTCAATGCACTGCACACGTTGTATACACTCTCACTAATAGTTTTTAGAGCACGCGCTGAGTTTGAAATGAAAATTCACTATATTTGACACAATTAAACAACCACGATCCGGCTCGAAATACCAAATGTTTGAGATTTTTTATTTGTTGAATGTTTGAGATCCCAGATAGCTGTTAACAGTGGTTGAAATTAATTGAATTACAACACAGTAAATGTATTTGACTTCGAGATAATTGAAAACACTTGAATTATCACAGATATTCTTTCGATGAGATTGATCTCGAATAATGATTGTAGAAATGTATGAATGATTTACTTGTGGGATTATATTAATGCCACACAAGTTGCACGTGGTGTGATTAAGATGTATTTTCAACGAATTAACGTTGTAAATTTGGCCACTACACAATTATATCAATTGAGTAGATTTAGTTTATTCTTAGTTATGAATTAATTGTGATGAATATGATTACACGTTGTATAATCAAATATGCACAAGCTTGAGTTTTTCAAACTACACTAATAACTACACGCGTGTATTGCGCGGTGGTCACATTGCAAGTCGTAAATTATATTCCACGTTTTAAGAATGGTCAGGGTTCCCAAAGTCCAAATTCAAGAAACAATAGTTTTAGTTCAAGATTATTGTATACCGCGTTGCAGTCAAATCTATGAAGGCACATGATCAGTGCTGCCATTAATTATTGTTAGCCACCTAGGGTCAAGATTGAAGTTGGATGCGCGCGTTGCGCTGCACCAATAATGCACTGAGGCGTGCTGCCACGGTTGATAGAGTGACAACATCCTCCAATTAAGATATTTTCCAAACATTGGGAAATACTCTCACATTGATAACACACGTTGATGAAAATGGTTCAAAGTGAGACAGCTCACACGTAATTTTTTCAAAATAAATTGTCTAAAGTAATTTTTGCAATTCAATTTTTTTTGCCACAAATGAACTTGGCGCCTTTTTTTTCTTTTTTTTTTTTTCAAAAAGTTTGTCCTTTTTTTTGATATCACTTCTTTTTTCACTACAAGTACAATAATTAAAATTGAAACTTTCCAGGATAATCGATATTCCCTGATTTACACTTAATGAACAATATGGATTTGTAGTTTTTTTAAATCATATTTCATGTATTTTTTACTTATATTGAATGACAATCTTGAATCAGCTTTTTTCAAGACAGTTGAAAATGAATATCCATCATTATTATTATTATTGTTATAACTGTGCTTCGTCGGTAACTCATCATCTTCAAAAATTTTCAACTTAGTATTGCGCCGCGAAGCCAGTGGGGGATCTGCTATTGCGCGGTCTGCTATTGCGCAACATACGCCGCAAAGTGGGAGCAGCCTGCCGGGGCTATATAAAGCAATGCGTGAGTCACGGAAGCTCAATGACTGAGCCTCAGTTCGAGCAACACCAGTCCAGCGAAGTATATGAGAGATTCACCGAGGGTGAAACAGTTCTTTTCAGAACTTCAACGGAGGAATTTCATCTACACACCAACAGGTCTTTTGAGAGCTCAAAAACAGCTCTTTTCAGAGCTCACTTTCATCGTTACACGAAACAGTTCTTCTGAGAGCTATCATCGTGAGCCCGCTAGATATCACATCATTCCCGTCACTTTTCCCCAGTCTAACGTGCGATTTGTCAGTTCGCCGTAAACTGCACCGCGTGCTCCTCGTGCGATTCTGCCAGCTGGCACTAAGCTGAGGAATCGCTCCCGAACAGTGGCGCGTAGTCGACACTATCCTACCGTAAGATAGCCCACGCTCGCCGCAGACGGAGATATCGTCCGTTATCCTAGATCCCGGTGCCGACAGCTGGCATTAAGCTGAAGCACCATTGCCCGTCCGGTATTCCATCTTAGGCCTGTGACACCCTGACAGCTGGCACTAAGCTGCAGTGTCCTCCATCCTGAAAACGCTCGCACCGTATCGCCATGTCCAGAACGGGTATTGTACGCGTACCGGGTCGAAACTATTGTATCACGTGTAAAGATATTGCGTGAGGAAGTTTTATTGTGAGAGGAAAAACATCGTACGATACGGGATTGATTGCATTTGTAAGAAAAGAGTAAATAAACGTATTCTGCCACACTATACTGGTAGAATTCAATAAGTAACCAGTAAATTTGATAACGTTTCTTTCATCCTCACCCAGTCACGAACACTGGAAGTCGGCTGAGTCTGAGAGGCATATTCACCGAGGGTACCTGTCATCCGACAGTCGGACGGAAAAACGTTATATACTACGGTATAGATTGGGGAGAGACAAGTTTATGGTATCATATACACATTCAATAAGGACGCCGAGCAGACGATGACATCCAGGACAGAATTTTTTTCATCGTGAAAATCATGAATTTTCAACTTTAATGCAATATATCTTCCATAATACAGAACGTAGCAAAAAAAATAAAATCAGTTTCATCATATAATTTGGACACGAGCTTCCAATTGCATCCATTATTTTTCCGCTAAATTTTGTGCATATATGACATCTCATCATAGTAGTATCTTGAAACTCGGATTTTCGCGTAAAGATACACGGTACGTACATCTCGCTCCGCAGTGAACTTGGCGTGAGACATTACCGTGTCTCTTGATTGTAAAAAGAATGTAAAATATTATCACTAATACTTTTCATCAGTGAACATATAGTACTATTCGATAGTTTTACAACAAATACAAAATTGTTGAGGTGTTATAAAAATATTCTTACATTGAACGTTTATGCCTTGCTTACATAAGAGAAAATTTTTCTATTGATTGTTTAAATCCAAACTTTTCACCATCAAAAATCTCGGCTTCAATATTGAGAATTACAAGAGAATTCAATTTTTTTTCATTCTGGGTAGAACGTATAGACATGACTTAATCCTCTTCAATGATGATAATGATCTTTCTGCCGAACAGTTGGTAACCGCAGTACACAACTACATTCTCAGTGCTATATCTACATTAGAAAATGTATCCTGAAAGTTCTCTTCTCTCAGGAACTTTCTCATAGAAAGAGGTGTGCATTTTACATTATTGCATTTGATCAATTTTGGAAAATGGACACTCACTTCCAAATGATGACTTCATATCAGTGTCATGAAGATTTTGCAGTTTCGCAGCGTGTTCCGAAATTATTGATGGTTGTTTCTTTGAAAGGTCAGAAAACACTGAAAATCCATCAGCTACTATAAAATATGTTTCTTTTGCTTTTTGTAATTCACTTTTAAGTCTGTCAATAATAACATCATAGCTTTCCACTTCAAATTTTTCTCTCCCCGTAAGGACGACTTCATTTCGACTCTCTTCACCTGGACGACGTTTTTACTTCTGCACACGTTTGGAAGAAGTATCGTATCTACTCTCACACCATTCAAATCACTCTATTGCCTTCTTTTCATATACGTCAAACATATCACAAAGGCGATTTATATATTCTGCAAGAGAATCATACAGTCTGTTTGCTCTTTCAATGGACGTAACAACACTTTGGAAAGATTTGCTCACTTTTCCGATCCTTTCTAAATTATCTGTCCAAATTTCCAACATTAATGCATTTCCAATCTGTACATGATATTTGAAATATCCCAAGCTTCATTCCGTACCAGAGGTTTTTCACACGAGTCATTTTGATGAAAGTGTAGAGCTTTGATTACAGTTCTCCAGTTTTCACACAAGTTTCTGCAAGCATCCTCACCTGCATACCATCTCGTATCGGATGAACTCTTTACAGTTTTACTTTTATGTATCTGGCACTGCATCAACTTTTCCCAACGATTTTTAGAAGCTGTGAAAAAATTATAAACATTTTGTACTAAATTGAAAAACGTGCACGCCTCATGACAACAGCTTGCAACACATGTACCCACTAAGTTGAGTGAATGTGCAGCACAGGGGACATGAAGCGCTTTGGGGTTAATTTCTTGAATACGAGCTTGTAGGCCGGAGTAATTCTCAGACATACTACTTGCTTCATCATAGGATTGCCCTTGACAATCGTTGATGTTGATAAAATGTGATTCTAAAACATTTATCACAGTGTCAGCCAAATTTTTTGATTTGTGTCCAGCATTGGGAATAAAGAGTAAGAATCGTTCAACGGGTAAACCTTTTTTTCCAACATACCTTATTACAAAAGACAATTGGTCAGTGTGAGAGATATCTGGGGTTGAATCTACTATAACAGAAAAGTATTTCGCACTCTTGATATCATTAACCATAATTTTCTTGACTTTACTAGCAAGTAAATCAATAACTTCATCACATATTGTTGAAGAAAGGTAGGAGGTTCGTCTTGATCCAAGATTACCATATCGTTGAATGTCATTAACCAGGAAGGGATCGAATTCAGCAATTAGCTCTAATGACATCATAAATTCTCCATTGTGCAAAGAAACAAATTTTTCATCATGACCGCGAAGAGTGCGGCCTCTGCTTATTAATTTTATTACAACCAAGTTCGCCACTACCCGCGGCATAACTCCAACCGACAGTGTCGTTTCCTTTGTCTTTTTGAAATTACATGTAGAAATAAGTGTATACGTACTTATCCCCTCTCGTAACACGCATAGTTGACGCCCTTCGGTCGAATATCGTCACAATATATTACGACGTACGATCTGACGATCACGGGAGTTCAGTATTTTTACCCCATTCAAAAAGTGCCTGATGTGTTAATAAGAAGTTTTCACTTCAAAATAACATCATCTCTTACTGAACATGAAATTTTGAAAATTCGAAAAAATGGTTCCCATATTTTACTTATCAAAGGATCAAACGGAAAAGTTGCTGGATGGGTTACAGTTTTTTAGGAAAATTTTTCAAGAAAATCGATTGCTACGTATTCTTTGGAACAAATCAAAATTCCATAATCAAAACTCGAAAATTTTATGGAAATACGATTACGAAATTTTTATTGATTTCTTATTTTGAAAATGTTGTAAAAAAAGACAAATAAAAGGAACCGTCCAATTGGGCGCTATTTTTCGCAAAGTTACAGGCATTCGAAAAAATAGAACCATTTTTTTTTCACAAATCGATATCTCGAAAATGGCTGGACAAAAAAATTGCAAAAAATCATGCAGGTCTTTCTGAATAAGTACAATAAGTTGAAAAATTATCAAAAAATTGGAGATGCAAAAGAAGATTGGTGTGCGGTTTGGCGTGGGATGTCCCATATATTATGTGTTTAGAAAGGATTATGAGATTCAACAATTCATGATTTATCAGTCTTCAAACTTCAAATGTATGCAATATTTGACGAACTTCGGAATTTTAAATCTATTCTTTGCTATAAATTGACTGATCTATTCGGCGTATATATTTGCCAGTCAATAAAAATACAAATCAAATGTATCGAAGGCACATCGTGTGAAAATTCAGTGCATTTGATAATCGCAGTTAACAATATCGTGACTTTGAAATCGTTTCGATATAACTGTTGATTCATCAGTGCGTTCCGCCATAAAATATCCACTCATCGATATTATGTTACAAGATAATCTCGTGACATAAAAATATAATCGATTCCGGTACAAAAACTGATACATTGATTGTAATAATTGACTGTATTTTGAAATATCACGTAACCTCAATAGAAGCACTCGAATAAACACTAGAACGTTATTAATGACACAATGAACAGTGAAATTTGACAGGAATACAAGTAATAACGATGAAAGCTGCTTTTAATAGATATTCAAACGAAAAAGTCTAGAAGAGTCGGTCATTCCGATCATAAATTTGACATGCAATGCCCTATCTTCGGTGATTTTTGAAATTATATCATGTCAAGTCGTCAAATTCATGTTCAATATACACGAAAGGAAAAAATTTTCTGAAATTTTTCCGTGTTTTTTGACATGCTGTATCGCAGTAAAAAATGATCGTTTCGAGTTTCCGAGATGAGCATTTTGAAGCTCCGAGTCACTAGTTTTCAGACCTTATGACGAAAAATTTTTAGGAGTCACATTTATTACGTGATCCTAAAAAATAGCGCAAAAAAAAATTTGCAAATTTTGTGTCTTCTTTTTTTGAGTTCACGAACTCAGGAAATTTTTTATTAGCTGAACCATCAACTGGTTTGGATAGCTTGTTTATTTAGCCTCAATTTCGTTTTTTTGAAAACTTGATACGACCATTTTTCACTGAAATATGATACTTTTGACGGAAAAGGGTCCTTTTGTCTTTAATCATCGATATCTCAGCGACAAATGATCCTACAGATAATTAAAGGGCAGTTTCAAAACTTGGATGAATTTTCTATACGATACTGCGACAATGACGAGGAAAAATGTTTTTCATCCTCAACATGAATTTGAAAAAAAAAAAAACAAAAGGGTAATTTATGGTATTTTAGAAAGTTGACGGATGAATGGGAAATATCCATGAAATGACTAATGTTAAGAATAACTTTTCGAGCTCGATATGCCGAGAAGACCGTTGTGATTTCTCAGTTTGATCGTGTGAACTGTTTTTTTGTTCCAAACAATTAAACTTTCGAAAAATTGAAGGGTTACGATTTTCGCGCTTAAACGCTCAATAATCATGATAACAATGAGAAAAAAAAAAACATTTCTTGAAAATTTTCTCACATTTTTCTAACAATCGATGTTTTGCAAGATGAAAAAACAACAATCGACGTAAAAACGAAAGAATATCGAGAAATTTTTGAAATAATATTCATATATTCTTTTTTTTCTGGAAAACTTTCGGGGCATTCAAGAGCGCAATGTCTAGTTTTTTCAGCATGGCTCAGATGCAAACCGCCGGCATTATGCGTTAGTCAAAGTGTACCACGTAAAGATTGTATGGTCGGATTTACGCTTATTCTTACACACTTACGAATCGTGCTGAAAACAATTGGACATTGCGCTCTTGAATACCCGGAAGGTTTTCAAAAAAAAAAAAAAAATATGAAAATTATTTCGAAATTTTTTAATCTTACGTCAATTGTTGTTTTTTCGTTCTGCCAAGTATCGATTGTTAGGAAAATGTGAGAAAATTTTCGAAAAATGTTTTTTTCTTTTTCCATTTTTATCATGATTATGAAGCATTTAAGCGCAAAAATCGTGACCCTTCAATTTTTTCAAAAGGTGAATTGTGTGAAATAGAGAAACGCTTCACACGATCAAAATGAAAAATTACAGGGGTTCTCTGGGCATATCGAGGTCAAGACGTTACTTTTAACATTAGTCATTTCCATGGATATTTCCCGTTCATCCGTCAATTTTCAAAAAAACCATAAATTACCCTTTTTTTCCTTTTTTTTTTCAAATTCATGTTAGAAATGAAAAAAATTTTTTTTTCCTCAAAATTGTCACAGTATCTTGTAGAATATTCATCCTTGTTTCCGATACTGCCCTTCAATTCTCTGCAGGATCATATGTCGCTGAGATATCGATGATTGAAGACGAAAAGACTCTTTTCCGTCAATAGTCTCATATTTCAGTGAAAAATGGTCGTATCAAGATTAAAAAAAAATGAAATCGAAGCTGAATAAACGAACTATCTAACCCAGTCGATGGTTCAGCTGAAAAAGAATTTCCTAAGTTCGTGGATTCAAAAATAGAAAACACCAAATTTGCAAATTTTTTTTTCGCGCTATTTCTTAGGATCACGTAATAAACGTGACTGCTAAAAATTTTTCGCCATAAGGTCCGAGAACTAGTGACTCAGAGCTTCAAAATGATCATTTCGGAAACTCGATACGATCATTTTTCACTGAGATACAACATGTCAAAAAATACGGAAAAATTTCAGAAATTTTTTCGACCATCCAATTTTTTCCTTTAGTGTTTAAGTCAAATTAATATCCACATTAACACATTGTTTATGGCACTTCGTGCATTTCACACGCGCTGAAAGTATGCACATTTTCTAACGCTTGAGAAGCATGTGTGGCAACCAACAGAAAGAAGCATGAAAATAAAAAAGACATGGAAACGATATGTCTGGTGACCCGTACGCGATGTGTTAACAATCGAATCATGAAACAATTTCCCACGGAAGTGTGTCTCGAAATGAATTGTTGACATTGAAAACACTGTAACTGAATAATGTGAGTCAGGAGTAGTGTGAACCGAATTCACATCTTATTTCAGTAGAATGAAATGCCTTTTTGAACATTAATTTGCTGCTCCTAATTACGGATTTTTTGTTATGGAATATACTCACCTGAAGTAACTAGTCAATTCATCATCAATCTCTCCATATACATGTTTTCAGGTTATATTTCCGTTAATCTCAGATTCCCAACAATAGTTCATCGAAAAATCTATCATGGTTATAGCTCTAAATTATACAAAGGGAAATTATCATATGCTCACATATTTCTGTTTTTATCTTAATAAGTTGCCCCTTCACTTTTGAAGTCAGCTAGAAATTAATTCATATAGATCAATGTGAATTTGGCACATTCTGTTTTAACAAATTTCAGTTAAATGTGCTTTGAATTTTGTAATATGGCTGCTAATGTTGATCCAAATTAGCATCGACATGGAATTAATGTCTTTTATAAGTTGACTCTGATTTTCTGTCTTAAGTATCGACTAGTTTTGCTAGGTCAGTAATAGTTCTAATGTGAATTGCGCTTGAACATATATTTTGTTTTTCATTTCAGATTGAAACGGCTTTTTCAACACATCGGTGGTTACAAAAAACCTTCGTGAAATATCCGAAGCAGCGGAGGATTTGCATACCATTTTTGATATAAGGATCAAAATTTTTTACACTATTCAGCCACGATATCATGATATTTTCATTTTTCATAGAGTTATAAAAAATAATTAAGATGTAAATTTTCACGATGAACTTTATATAATTTCGAAGTAAAACTCCTGCCTTAAAACAAATTAGTAGATGACAGTCAGTTTGAGAGTGGAGTTGATCATTTTATGATAATTTAATTCAATATGAGATGTCTAGTACAATTACACAAAAAAAATGCAATAATAATATTACAAATTAATGGATAATGTGGTGATTGTGTATATTATTGCAGCGCGATATAATTTATTTGAATGCGTCGCAAACGCGGTTACAAATGCTTGTAACATGTGGGTTGTGATGTCACGAAACACACAAGATGATTTGTACAGCAAAAAATACAGCAAAATTATTTTCAGCACTTAAATCATGTTTGAGAATGTCAGCGAGAAGTCAGTTAATATATGAATAGCAATTAATTATACAGTATCTTCAATTAATACAGATAACAATTATATTGCACCACCCTAGACAATGATCATTGTTAACAATAATAAGCAGAAGCAAAAATGCATAATGCAGTTTCGTTGCTAGTTCTAGTAGTGCTATTGGGATTTTACTTCGGTTACGCGCCAGTGGCGGCATTCCGGCAAACTAATCGATAATGGAGGATAAAATACAATCTCATAAAGAAAACGATACTCGCTACATTTTTATGTGAATAATATAATTATTTACGACTTTAAAATTTCCGAAAATCATAGGAAAATGAAGAAGATAGATAGATAGACATTTTATTTTCATGTCCTAGCAAAGCTATGGGGTAAATGTACATGGTTACATATAATAAGTAGCTCATATAACATATATAGATAGTATAGATATAACATATATAAACAAATAGATCAATGGCATGAATTAAATACCACTGTAGTTTTATTTAATGCCCATGAAGTGAAATCTCCTGTTTTGTTCATCGAGCCAATTCAATTTTTGACGATATGAAGTGATGTGTCGTCACGTAGGAGATTATGAATATACTAAACTGCACAATTTACTAGTCTCTGTAGTTTGACATTGAGCTCAGATGTTTGATCGTTATATACCACACAACAATAATCAATTAGTGGAGAAATAAGTGCATGGACTAGTTTGATTCTGAGATCAATTGAAAAAAAATTTCTATAGTCCTCAAGTTTGTGTGATGTGTAATGTATTCAACTGGAAATGATGTAGACATGGTTGCTCCAAGACAGATAACTCCTATAACATTACGGACATGCCTTACATATGGTATGGTTGATTCGTTGATAGTTATGTCGGGCAGTTGGTCCTGATTTTTCGCATCAACATAAGAAGAAATATTTAATATCATGAGTTTCAACTTACAAGGAAACCTTCCGAGGTACCCCACGCCGATTTATTTGCAGTTATTATATGTTCATCTGCATCGAGAATGATGAGATACGTATCTTTTTTTGTGCGGATAAACATTTTGAAGGGGTGAAAAGGACCGCCGAATTTGATACCCCATAAGGGTAGTTTTCGGGTTTCACATATTTCTGAATGAAATTTACAAAAACGACCAAATGAATAAAAATCTTCATGAAAAATGAAGAAAAATTCTTGTAGTGTCACTTTTAAAAAACAAAAAAAAAATAATTTCGAACCGTTGGAAAAAAAAAAATATTCATTACAAAACATCGATCGGTTATTTTTTATTGGACCAATTTTAATCGAAAAAGCGTAAAAAATTACTGATTACATGTTTTCACATTTTTCGAAAAACAAAGTTTAATTCTCAAAAATATGTTAGTTTTTGCAAAGAGAAGTTAATATTATTTAGGCCAGAAAATGTATACATAGAAGTATCAAAATCTGAAAAACTTACCTTAGGTATAAACATCATGCTAAATATAGTATTCTATATTATTCGCGTTAGTGTGGCTGTCATTTTCAAATTATTTCAAAATTTGGTTGGAAAATGCATTTTTTCCCAAATGTGAAATCAAAAAGTTTGTTACTGATAGCCCAGTCATTAAAGCCAAAAAAAGGGGTCAACCTCGGAATGAAACGGAATAAGCTGAGTTTTTGTGAAAACCTTTATTCTGGCATTCTAAATGTTATCTGAAAAGTCCCCTATGGTCACGTGTCAAGCTCCTCAGATATTCAAAGTCAAACGTCATAAAAATCAGTTTTTTAAAAATATCTTGCTTCCTTGGACTCGAATCGCATTCGCAGTTATTATGAAAGTCGTAGAGCATAAGATTTTCTACAAATTTTGTCTGAAATAATTTTTTATACGCGCAATTGTTTTCAAGACAGAGCGCAAAGAGTGTGGAGTAATCAGTTATACATGATATAGTGTGAGGTCAATTATGAATCGGAGTTCACGGTACGGGATTTTCACTTTCACCATCCTTGCACTTCAGCTGCGCATAGCAGTGGCTGTCAACGATTCCATTAAAATTAAATATTTCAAAACTCGTCTTCACGTCTAAATTACATCCAGGACGTAACAGATTATTAAAATTGAATAAACAAAAATTGCTTATTTCTTTAGACTACATTTATCTCCATTATTCGGAATTAGAATAGTAAAAACAATACTACTCACACTACTGCATTAGTTTTACACATATAAAAAGATAAACTCAATCATATATATATATTATTGCAGACTTTAACTTTAGGTTGTAAATTTACACTTTCTCATTTACTATTTTATGAATTTACTATCATAAAATTTATGAAAATGATTCACAAAAATGTATGACTTCTGACTCGCTCTCATTCCCTGTAAGAGTGAGCGAATCAATATCACACACTTCGATTAGTACGACAGATAGAGCATTATGTCGTATGCCACATTGTTGCGTAAATCACCACACTGTTCTGAGCAGTGTTAATTTTACTCCAGAGATGTCAGCATAGTCTGGTTGTGGTCATTGCTACCACTGTAATTTTTGGACTACTGACCTACTTTTCACGCCAATGAGCATGCGCACGAGTGAATTTTTGAAACGAGACGAAGGTGAAGGTCTTCGTCGCCATCTTTTCTAACGACCGTGATCTCGTGCGCACGCTTTCAGTTTTATGTTGTTCAACATTTTTCTTTTGTTCATTTGATTACTTATTAATTCTTTTGCGAAGTTGAGAAATTCGCGTTTGTACAGGGTTGTGAGTCTAATTAAGATAAAACTGTTCACCTCACAATTCAATTCTTTACGAAAATTATTGTTAGATTCACGCAATCAACAACGTGGGTTATAATTAATATATCGGCCTCGTGGCTAAGCCATATTTTCTTTAATCTTTTTTTCAATTGATCTACTCAAGTCTAACTCATTTGAATAAGTATTATATGCTCTTTATTTTTTTGTTTTCTTCCAATTGTGTAATAATTTTCTGTTAAACAACTTTATTGTACAAGTACACAATAAAGATTCACACATAACCAAAGAAAATTATCGTGTGAAAATAAAGACAAAAATTACAAATTACGGATAAATTATTAAAAGCCACCTATCAAACAATTTATTCTGTCTCGCGCAATAAGTCTTTCTGATTTGACTAATAAGACCAGTATTGGAATTTCGCATCAACAGTTTAATTCAAACATTTTTTGGTCCTTCGAGCCGGATTTATTAGTCTAACGTGCTCAAAGGATTATTATTACAACAAGTGACTGTGATTATTCAAAACTATTGACATTTTTTTTTATTATTTGACTTTATATTGTTAAAAAACAGGTTGAGCGGTTAAGTGACTCTGTATAGTTATTGTGTAGCTCAATTGTGCAGTTAAAATTCATATTGACATTAATTCAATTAATTCAGTTGAAAGCGTGCGCACTCGTAGTTACTCAGCTTCAATAAAAGTTAATCATCATGGCGTCAAAGACTCCAATTAAATCAGACGACTCTGAAGATGAAGTGTTTGATGAACCAGCTGATCGTATAGCAGCACCAGCAGCTACTGGCGCACTATCACAACACACACTACATACTGAAGATTCAACATCTGCAACTACAACAAGAACGACTCTTACAGTGACTACAGAAGATCAAGGTGGATCGGAACAATCAAATTCGCGTTCACGATCCAGATCTCCAGTACAACGCAACTACACACAATCAATGCAGATTGAGTTCAAAATACTCACTCAACAGAATCAGGCGTCATGCATTGATCAATGGTTGGATGAAACCAACGGCATTACCATCAGTGATAAAACACTTTCTCAGATCAATTCACGTATTGAAGTACTGCGAGAATTATGGGGAAACTTCACAGCTGAACACGCATCATTACCTCAAGGTTGTACCGAAACATTTCTTAAACATCCATATATTAAATCAAAACTTTTTGAAACTACTCATCCCAAATACACACAATTATTAGCTAGACTCAACGAATTACGTCATCTACATATTCATCATCAAGCTGCAGTTCAGGCTACTGCACCACCAGGCATTCCACAGCGTGTCTCATCTGTGAGTCTGCCCAAACCACCGCTACCTACATTTGATGGTCAATATTCGAAATGGAAAGCCTTCAAGGACATGTTTTCGTCACTGATTGTTGAAAACACGACACTCACAGATGTTGAGAGAATGCATTATCTCAAATCGTCCATGAAAGGAAGTGCAGAACAATTCACAGCCAATCTTTCAGTACAATCAGACGCGTTTGTGGATGCTTGGGCTGCAGTGATAAAGCGATTCGAGAATAAGCGAATTTTGATATCCACACAATTAGACAAGTTAACTAAGTTACCTGCATGCTCGAGAACGTCAGAGTCTTTAAATAAATTAATGATTGCAGTTACTCAGTCACTGGATGCCTTAAGAAATTTGGGCTCACCTGTTGACCATTGGGATCAATTGTTGGTGCACTCAATGACATCAAAGCTAGATGATAAAACACAAGAGAATTGGCAGCTGCACCTAGGTGCAAACACTGAATATCCATCATTACAACAATTGATGGAATTTATTACTGATAACGCTCGAGCCCTTGAGCAGTTGGAATCATCAAAGTCAACAAATTCTCAAAATAGCCAACGCAAAACGGTACAACCACCAAATAAAGTTCATGCTGCCACAACATCATCAACCAAGACAACCCAAGGAACGTCTCAGTATCCTTGTGACCATTGCCAAGGACAACATTATATTGTTTCATGTGCAAAATTTAGAGAGCTCAATCCACGACAACGATTAGCTCTTGTAAGACAATTACGACTTTGCTTCAACTGCTTAGGACATCACTCGGTTGCTGCTTGTCGAACAACAAAAAGGTGTACCCAATGTGCGTCGAATCATCATACGATGCTACACATAAATGATGGCGCTACTTCTACTCAACGATCTGGACAACCGGCAGCCTCAACTAGTTCATCAGACAACCCGTCAACTCAATCACCTGCAGCATGATTAGAGAGTCAATCAGAAACATTGGATACACTCAACATCAATCAACAGCATTCACATAATTCATCGCAGACTCGCTCTGAGTCATCGTCAATTGTAAGACCGTCAGTGTTACTGGCAACTTGTCAAGCTGAACTAATCACCCCCCTGGGGACAACTCAGGTACGTTTATTGATTGATAATGGTTCTGAACTTTCCTTTATCTCTAACAATGCTGTCATTCAAAATAAATTGCCTCGATATTTTTCACCAATTACTGTGATGGGGATTGGAGATGCAACTTCAACTAAAACAAAAGGTCGGACTGTCATCACTCTTAAATCAATATACTCAACCTTCGCTATTTCTATTAATGTATTCATTTTAAAGCAGCTCACGTCATGGCTACCTACTTTTGCTTCTCCGGTACAAAGATCTTGGCCACACCTAGTTGGGATTGAATTGGCGGATCCAGATTTTCTTACTCCACGACCAATTGACATTTTAATTGGAGCGGACTACTATGGTTCGATTGTAAAGCCAGAGATTATATCATCGCTGCCTAATTCTCCTATCGCTCAACTGACTAATTTTGGCTGGATTGTGTTGGGACCAGTCGAGTCAGGTGTAATTAAGGAAATCGTCTCTCATCACGTAATTATTAACGATTCGATACGGGGAATTAGAGACATTCTTCTGAAGTTTTGGGAACAAGAAGAGGTTCCACTGCAATCGTCATCAACATTCACTCCTGCCGAGGAAGAGTGTGAGAATCATTTTCGGTCGACACATTCACGTGATAACTCAGGTCGTTACATCGTTCGAATACCTATGCATACTACTATTAATAAATTAGGTGATTCACTCACTACTGCCAGACGATGTCTTTACAGGTTGCGAAATAGACTTAGTAGAGATCCAACTTACGCAAATCTTTATGCTGAATTTTTGATTGAATATGAAGGACTAGATCACATGCGAAAGGCATCATTTCACTCCTCAAATAATTCTGTGCATTATTATCTCCCTCATCATGGTGTGTTGAAGGAAGATAGTCTTACAACTAAACTCAGGGTCGTCATTAATGGGTCCAGCCCGACTAGTTCAGGTAGCTCATTGAATGATCTCATGCACACAGGGCCAAAACTCCAACGCGACATTGCAGATATTCTTTGCTGGGCCAGAAGACATCGTTACATTTTCGCCACCGATATCACTAAAATGTTTAGACAAATTAATGTTCATCCTGATGACTGGGACTTGCAGAGAATTTTGTGGGTAGATGAGTTTTCAAATGTTGTTCCTTTCCAACTCACAACGGTTACCTACGGAACTAGAGCGGCTCCATATTTGGCGGTTCGTACGATGTTACAGTTAGCTCAAGACGAAGGCTTTTGTTTTCCTCTCGCAGTAGATCCTCTCACGAAAGGACGTTATGTAGACGATATTTTTGGTGGATCTGATCACATTGAAACACTAAAAGAAACTGCTCAACAAGTGGTTAAAATGTGTCTGTCAGGCGGTTTTCCCTTAGCTAAATGGCAGAGTAATTCTCAAGACTTATTACAAGTCATAGCTCCAACAACTAATCAAGAAAAAGTTCACGAATTCGAAGATTGCAGCACAAAAATATTAGGTCTGTCATGGTATCCGCATATGGACGTTTTTAAATTCAAATCTAAGCCACCTCGTTCAGGGTCGAAACTCACAAAACGGATAATTCTATCAGAAACAGCACAATTGTATGATCCACTTGGTTTTCTCGCACCTCTCATTGTAAGGGCAAAATTGTTACTGCAGGAACTTTGGCTAGACAAACTCCATTGGGACGAGAAAGTAAATGCTTCATTAGGCAACAAGTGGATTCAGTTTCGAGAGGAGCTCAACTCTATTGATTCAATTACAATACCACGATGGTTATTTCTTCAACCCGATTCATCTGTAGAAATTCATGGCTTTTTTGATGCGTCACAGCTCGCAACGGCTGCAGTCGTATATCTCAAGGTTCATTCAGTGGACACTGGTACCAGAATCTCATTTGTCTGTTCAAAAACCAAGGTAGCTCCACTTAAAAGGCTTACTATTCCGCGTCTTGAACTCTCAGCTGCTCTTCTGCTATCTAAACTCGTAAAGTATGTTCAAACCACACTAGAATTAAATCAAGTACCAGTATATTTATGGACCGATTCCTCAGTCACGCTTTCGTGGATCCAAACTCATCCATCTCGCTGGAAGGAGTACGTCAGTAACAGAGTGTCGTCAATCCAAGAGCTAACTCCACATTGTAATTGGAAGTTTGTACCTGGCAAGCAAAACCCAGCAGATTGTGCTTCTCGTGGGCTAAAGGTATCCCAGCTCCAGAAGCATCAGTTGTGGTGGACTGGCCCACCATGGCTGCTCAACACTATTGAATATTGGCCGGCTCAAGTAATCTCCGAAGATTCTATTGATCAAAACGAACGGCGCCCGGGCCTCACACTCAATGTGGTATCTACAAACGGCAATTATCATTGGGATATTATTTATAAGTATTCTTCTATACAACGCTTGCTCAGAATCACCGCGATTTGCTTTAGAATTCACTTGAGACTCCGAAGAGTACCACATTCGTCAATGTCGCATCCATTAATACCTCATGACATTGAGAAAGCTTGAATCTTCTGGATAAAAGCTACTCAAGCAGCATTTTTTAATAGCGAATTAAAAGTACTAGCATCTAACTCACCTCTACATACTTCTCATCCATTTTCTCGTCTAACTGCCTTTATCGACGCTCAGGGTATTATTCGAGTGCGTGCAAGACTCGCAAGAACATCTCTCGACCTTGAAACAAAGCATCCAGCAATTTTGCCTCGTAGTTCAAAATTCACTGAGCTATTAATTGACGATGCTCACCTTCGTACTCTTCATGGTGGCACTCAGTTAACACTGAACTATTTAAGAAACTCTTACTTGATAATTGGTGGTAGAGCTCCAGTACGATCATTCATCTTACGCTGCGTCAAATGCGCTCGACAGCGCGGTGTCAGAGCGCAACAACTAATGGGGCAATTACCTCCTTCAAGAACTACACCCTCAAGACCATTCTCATCAACAGGGGTGGACTACGCGGGTCCTCTCACTATCAAAACTTGGCGTGGTCGTGGCGCAAAATGCCACAAGGGTTGGCTCTGCGTATTTGTCTGCATGGTCACCTCTGCCGTTCATCTGGAAGCAGTGTGTGACAACACTACAGAAGGGTTCTTAGCTGCGTTCAGACGGTTCACTGGGCGCAGGGGCATCTGTCACTCTCTTTTCAGTGATTGTGGCACAAATTTCCTAGGGGCAGATTCCTCTCTCAAACGCTTATTCACACAAGGTACGCAGGAATATAATCATCTCGCCAATATCTTTACTCAAGAAGGAACGACGTGGAGGTTCAATCCACCAGCGGCACCTCACATGGGCGGAAAGTGGGAGGCTGCCGTTAAATCTCTAAAATTCCATCTACATCGGGTTATTGGCGAAACTCTCCTCACATTTGAGGAGCTCACCACTTTTCTTGTTCAAATTGAGGCTGTCCTCAACTCTCGTCCATTGGAATCACTTTCTGAAGATCCTGACGATTTATTAACGCTCACACCTGGGCATTTTTTGATCGGAGAAGCCCTGAAAACCATTCCAGAACCATCTCTGTCTGAATTGCCATGTTCCAGACTCAATCGTTGGCAATTAATCCAACAGAAATTTAATTCTTTTTGGTCGCTCTGGTCTAAACAATATATTCAACGCATGCAATCTATCTCTAAATGGCATCATCCGAATAATGCAATTAATATTGGGTCATTAGTCTTAATTACAGATGAACGCTTTCCACCAACGAGATGGCCATTAGCAAGAGTAGTACAACTGCACCCAGGCAAGGATGGACTCACCAGAGTAGTCACACTGAGGACAGCTACGACTACACTCACCAGGCCAATCACAAAATTGGCATTGTTACCTGTGACGACTCATCAACATGAAAAAAAATAATAATAATCAGCAACACCGTTCCTAATGGGGGCCGGAATGTTGCGTAAATCACCACACTGTTCTGAGCAGTGTTAATTTTACTCCAGAGATGTCAGCATAGTCTGGTTGTGGTCATTGCTACCACTGTAATTTTTAGACTACTGACCTACTTTTCACGCCAATGAGCATGCGCACGAGTGAATTTTTGAAACGAGACGAAGGTGAAGGTCTTCGTCGCCATCTTTTCTAACGACCGTGATCTCGTGCGCACGCTTTCAGTTTTATGTTGTTCAACATTTTTCTTTTGTTCATTTGATTACTTATTAATTCTTTTGCGAAGTTGAGAAATTTGCGTTTGTACAGGGTTGTGAGTCTAATTAAGATAAAACTGTTCACCTCACAATTCAATTCTTTACGAAAATTATTGTTAGATTCACGCAATCAACAACGTGGGTTATAATTAATATATCGGCCTCGTGGCTAAGCCATATTTTCTTTAATCTTTTTTTCAATTGATCTACTCAAGTCTAACTCATTTGAATAAGTATTATATGCTCTTTATTTTTTTGTTTTCTTCCAATTGTGTAATAATTTTCTGTTAAACAACTTTATTGTACAAGTACACAATAAAGATTCACACATAACCAAAGAAAATTATCGTGTGAAAATAAAGACAAAAATTACAAATTACGGATAAATTATTAAAAGCCACCTATCAAACAATTTATTCTGTCTCGCGCAATAAGTCTTTCTGATTTGACTAATAAGACCAGTATTGGAATTTCGCATCAACAGTTTAATTCAAACACACATGTTGAAACCGTCCTATGTGTCTGTTTTTTCAAATATACATGTATGATAATGATGTGTACAACATATATAAATTTGAACTTTGCTGAAATAATGTAAATTTCTCACTTTCGAAATTTTATTTGTTCACACACTTTGTTGACACATTAGGAACCAGAATGAGTGTCTGCCTTTCAATTTTTCAATAAAACAATTTGTGTACTTCAAGATATGAAAAAGGCAGTGATGCAGCGATCACGTTTCAGAAGTCAATTTCGACGTTTTTCAACTTCCTGTCACGCCCACAGGAATCATCGCCGGCGATAACGATTCCCTATATCATCCACGGAGGGTGTTATAGTATACCTAACATCAATATGAAGTTCGCTGTCTTACCGTAAGTCTGCCGTTCACTGGCTCTTAGTCTATAAGATGACTGGGCTATAATTAATTCATGGACTAGGCGCTGTCTTGACTCCGTGAAGTCTGTCAAATCTTCAGATAAAGAAGTAGGAGTAATAATTATACCTAAAAAAAAAAAAACAGGGAATATTCTGTCTTCAGATGTATTTGTATTCAGAGTGTGGAAAAATTTTGCGAAACATTTCTCGGACAGTGTTTTAGGGTGAGGGTAAGAGAAGTGAGGGAGGAAGGGGGGGGGGGCGATTATATTTCATTGAAAAATAGGTCGATTTTGAAAAAAATTTATGGAAGCTACAAGTAACATAAATTCATGCAATTTATCATGACAATATACTATCATACGTGAACAATATTTCCTCAAATTTTGAAGGCAAAATATGAATAATTGACTCGGGCTGAGCGGACTTCCCTGTCTAACGCCCCCACCAATACACCCCTGTCTACCGAATCGAACGCTGCGTTCAGATATACAAGAAACAAAATCAACCCCTTTCCTCTGACCTACACTTGTCCATTTATTAAATAATTTAGCACATAAATATTATCTAGCCCACTCCCTTGTGAATCCCGTCTGGCACGCCGGTAGCAAACATTTTTTCTCTACCTCCTCCTTCAACCTCTCCGTCAACACGGGTGTATACACTTTGTACGCTGTCTGTGTGAGCGTCACTCTCCTGTATTCATTAACTTTCACCCCCCTCCCTCCTTTTTTTTACCATCGGAACCACCACCCTACTACATAAATTCCAAATCCATTCCGATACCTTTGTGGCCCCAAACTTCCACATCTTATTTACTATACCGTCACTATCTGCTGCATTCCCTTCCCTCAACCTCTGCACCTTCCTCTTGATCTCATTCACCGTCAAGTCCTCCTCCACTCTATCCCACACTCTCCTATCTCCCCCTACCCTAACTTTTCCCTTCACCCCTCCCAACAGTTTTTCAAAATACTCTTCCCACTCTTCCATTTCAATGCTTTCTTTCACTTTTCTCCTCCTCCGCCTATCCCGGTTCACCACCGTCCACTCTTGCACCTCCATCTTCACACTAATAATTTTCTTCTCCCATCTCATCACTTCCAGCCTTTTCTCTTCACACAGCACTCTATATTTTCTCCTTTTTTCCCTAAACCCCCTTCTCTCCCCACTTATCTCCTCCACCTTCTCAGCTTCCTTCTCACATTTCCCTTCTCTTCTCTACACTCCTCATTCCACCACCCCCTAGTCTTTCCCTCTCTACACTTTTGCGCCCTCACTATTTCTCCCTCCATACCTCCTCCCCAACTCCCTCTCCCCACTTACCCTTACAACCCTCTATCATCCTACAAAATCCTTTTCTTCCTTCTTCCGTCTACACACCCCTGTCCACCCTAGTCGCTCACCCTCTTTCATCCCCCCTCTCTCTGCATCTCTGTACCAATATCTCTATTGGCAGGTTGTCTGACTCCACCCTCTCCCCTGGTTTTTCGTCTACAGCCTTGAAAAGGGTTTACTCGTATTTGACTGAACGAAAGCATTGTGTGCTGGATGTCACATCTAAGACGAGTACAAGGTGTGCGTATGTCAATGTGGGTGCGCCGCAGGGCTCCGTACTTAGCCCCTTGTTCTTTTCTTCATTTATCAATGATGTGGGTCGAGAACTGAAGTCCACTAAATGTATTATATTTGCTGATGATGTTCAAATATATCTAGATTGTTCACCATCTGAACTTGATGTAGCTCTAGTCAAGTTACACGAGGATATATACACTAGATTGGGCCAAAAAAATTGAATATTATTTTTTCTGAAAGCTATATTGAGAATATTATTCAGAATGACAAAAAAGAAATTTCGTGAAAATTTGAGCCCTTAATATTAATTTTGAGAGGTCTATCACTGCTATTTTTGATTTTTAGTCATAGTATGATGTTTCACGTTAGAACTGTCAAAACATTGGAATAAAAAAATTCAGTTTCACTTACTCTTATCTAAAATTGAATTCTCTACAAAAAAGGTCTGATTGAAAATTTTCGTCAGACAAGCCGTTTCCGAGTAATTGAGCTTAATAAATCGATGTGTTTTTTCGATTTGCCCTTTTTACTTTGAAATTTTGTAACTAATGAATCAATAAATATTTAAAGAAGCTCACGTCAGATTCTTGAAGAAAATTTAATGTTCTACAAAAAAGGTCTCTTAATATTTTTGCCTAAATTTAATTTTTCAAAAGTCATTCACGATTGAAATCGAAGAAAAAATTGAAATTTCAAGTTTTCCGTTCTTAACTCATTTTTTTTCACTTAACGGAACAAATTCACTTTTTCGATCATTATTGAACATTTTTCATCAAAAATCTCTCAATATTCATCATGATTTTAACAATATTATTACGAAAATATGTAAATTTCATAATAAATATCAATTTATTTTTGCCCATTTGATTATTTTTCAACAAAAGCGTAGTTTTATTATCTTTAAGTAATTTTTGGGTAGACAATTACTTCGTTTTATTAATGAAAATGATTTATTTATAATATTTTATACATTTATATGGAAAAAAAAACAGATTATGGCTACTTAATTAATAACATCAATAACAGATGGTAAAAAATTTATTTTAAACACAATTTTAACTTATATTTTAGAAAAAGTTCGTAGATTTTATAGATTAACAATCATAATCAACTACTGGGTATGATATTTTATTACATCAAGGTTTTTTTTTACAATTAGGGTATTTTTGTCGATACTCACTAATGACTAGTAGTAAGTACTGAAGTTGTTCTTCGTTTTTCGTGAGACACTTATTATATACTTCAATCAACGCTATGCCACGTTCAGTTACATCATTTACGACCGCTAAATGATTAAAAAATTGTTTACATTCCTGAAAACTATCAATGTCGGAAGTACAAAATTGGTCAATTTTGTACTTCTTCATTGATGAACTCATACGGTAAATCGAAATCTTTAAATAGACTAAGCGATTCTGTTGAAACAAAGTCACTTGGATTTCGTAGTAGACAGTGCGGTTACTAAAAAAGAGGGATGAATTTTACTCGGTATAGCGCTTAATGAGTTTAGAAAAAGCGATTTAAAATGGAGCTTCAAGGGAGGAAATGTTATTTAATGATGTGAATTCGTGTATTTCAGTAAATATAACAACTCACAAACATTGAAATATTATAAATAAATCATTTTCATTAATAAAACGAAATAATTGTCTACACAAAAATTACTTGAAGACAATAAAACTACGCTTCTGTTGAAAAATAATCAAATAGGCAAAAATAAATTGATATTTATTATGAAATTTACATATCTTCGTAATAATATTGTTAAAATAATGATAAATATTGAGAGATTTTTGATGAATAATGTTCAATAATGATCGAAAAAATGAATTTGTTCCGTTAAGTGAAAAAAATGAGTTAAGAATGGAAAACTTGAAATTTCAATTTTTTCTTCGATTTCAATCGTGAATGACTTTTGAAAAATTAAATTGAAGCAAAAATATCAAGAGACCTTTTTTGTAGAACATTAAATTTTCTTCAAAAATCTGACGTGAGCTTCTTTAAATATTTATTGATCCATTAGTTACAAAATTCCAAAGTAAAAAGGGCAAATCGAAAAAATACATCGATTTGTTAGGCTCAATTACTCGAAAACGGCTTGTCTGACGAAAATTTTCAATCTGACCTTTTTTGTAGAGAATTCAATTTTAGATAAGAATAAGTGAAACTGAATTTTTTTATTCCAATGTTTTAACAGTTCTAACGTCAAAGATCAAACTATGACTAAAAATCAAAAATAGCAGTGATAGACCTCTCAAAATTGATATTAAGGGCTCATATTTTCACGAAATTTCTTTTTTGTCATTCTGAATAATATTCTCGATATAGCTTTCAAAAAAAAAAAATTCAATTTTTTTGGCTCAGTCTAATATACATGCGGTTACGAGATATGCAACTGACAATAAACTTAAACTAAATTTAACTAAAACCAAAATTATAATTTTAGGTAGTCCGACCTACGTGAATGCTTTTGATGTAAATACTTTACCAGTCATGTCAATGGCTGCACTGTTGCGCTTTTCGTTAGTCATGTACGGAATTTAGAAGTGACGATGCAGTCAAATTTATCGTGGAGCATGCATGTATCTAATGTATCAAGTCGAGTATATGGCATATGTTGCATAGACTTAAGTATCTACTTGACATTTTTGAGGAGAGAAAATTAAGTACTAGGTGGTCCTTGCGCCTAACTAATAATGAGACTCATCGCATATCTCTCCACCGCACTTCGATATATGCTAATTCATTCCACTTGGCGGGTATTTACTTATGGCACTCGCTGCCGGCTGATATGACTGCTTCAACGTTACTATCTATATTCAGGTTCAGGTTGTTTCGGTACTTGTTAGATGAAGAGCTTGAGTTAGCGTCTTCATTGTAACAGTGGTACACAAAACGAATGAATCAAGTTTTTGTCTTCGTTTTTGGTTATGATTTGGTATTATTTGTATTTATTTATATGTTATTGAACGATTTTTCCTGAATTTAACAAAAAGTATGAGTACTTTTTCCATTCAATATTTCATAAATTGATGCAATACATCATTAAGTGCAATGCATTTGTTATTATGCTATTCAATGTTTTTCGGTTGTTGTATTGATGAGTTTCAGTATTATAGTTTAGTTCAATTCAAACTATTCTATTTGTAATGTTATACATTTTTGCCTCATAATTATCTATCTATCTATCTATCTATCTATCTATCTATCTATCTATCTATCTATCTATCTATCTATCTATCTATCTATCTATCTATCTATCTATCTATCTATCTATCTATCTATCTATCTATCTATCTATCTATCTATCTATCTATCTATCTATCTATCTATCTATCTATCTATCTATCTATCTATCTATCTATCTATCTATCTATCTATCTATCTATCTATCTATCTATCTATCTATCTATCTATCTATCTATCTATCTATCTATCTATCTATCTATCTATCTATCTATCTATCTATCTATCTATCTATCTATCTATCTATCTATCTATCTATCTATCTATCTATCTATCTATCTATCTATCTATCTATCTATCTATCTATCTATCTATCTATCTATCTATCTATCTATCTATCTATCTATCTATCTATCTATCTATCTATCTATCTATCTATCTATCTATCTATCTATCTATCTATCTATCTATCTATCTATCTATCTATCTATCTATCTATCTATCTATCTATCTATCTATCTATCTATCTATCTATCTATCTATCTATCTATCTATCTATCTATCTATCTATCTATCTATCTATCTATCTATCTATCTATCTATCTATCTATCTATCTATCTATCTATCTATCTATCTATCTATCTATCTATCTATCTATCTATCTATCTATCTATCTATCTATCTATCTATCTATCTATCTATCTATCTATCTATCTATCTATCTATCTATCTATCTATCTATCTATCTATCTATCTATCTATCTATCTATCTATCTATCTATCTATCTATCTATCTATCTATCTATCTATCTATCTATCTATCTATCTATCTATCTATCTATCTATCTATCTATCTATCTATCTATCTATCTATCTATCTATCTATCTATCTATCTATCTATCTATCTATCTATCTATCTATCTATCTATCTATCTATCTATCTATCTATCTATCTATCTATCTATCTATCTATCTATCTATCTATCTATCTATCTATCTATCTATCTATCTATCTATCTATCTATCTATCTATCTATCTATCTATCTATCTATCTATCTATCTATCTATCTATCTATCTATCTATCTATCTATCTATCTATCTATCTATCTATCTATCTATCTATCTATCTATCTATCTATCTATCTATCTATCTATCTATCTATCTATCTATCTATCTATCTATCTATCTATCTATCTATCTATCTATCTATCTATCTACTCGGATCTCCTCATCCTCCTGGCAGTGCGCATTCAAAATCCCCAACCCCCTTTCCTTCAGAAACTTACACATTCTTCTACCTTCCTCATCCATCTTCTCATTCTTCGATCGCCTGCTATACACATATTCCATCTCCACCTCCTTACTCACCCTCATTGAAAAAATGCTCAACGCATTCATAGAGCAACAATCAATTTTCAATAGAGGCATGACTGAATAAATGTCACATCAAACGTCTGCCCTCAACAAACAAGTAAAATGGCAATCGCAGATAAATTACATTGAATTGAATGACATTAAAAAAATGGCGAAGACTCTTAGCGAATTTACAAGCTGGAACAATAAAATAATTCTCTCACAGTACGAGTTAATACACCAAGTGAGGAAAACCACAAACTAAATGCTCCGATCAGAAGACTAACAGAAGCTCAATAAACGAGTTCATTTGTTTATCAGATGTCATCGTCTCCAACATAAATATATGTTACAACTCAACAGCTCAGTATCATCATTATTAAAAACTGAATTGAATCGAATAGGCATTACAAATGAACTTATTTCTTTTCTGAATAATAATATAACTACAAATTATTCAAAATGAATTAAATAGATTGTAATATCATTCGCAACATATATATTTTCAAAAACGATTGTATTGAAAGTAGTTGAAGCTGTAAAATAATAAATGAGCAGTGTAAACATGCGGGAATGAAGTATTTTTTCATTTTATCTCTAATATATAAAATTCTCCTGTCACAAATTAAGTTATAATACTCCTCTGAAACGACTTGGCCGATTTTGATAAAATTTCATATGTATACTCAATAGGTCTGAGAATAGGTTTATGACTATTTTATACAGCCCTAACTGTTAAGGGTGGTTCACCCCAAAATTTATTTTTATATTTTTCAGACAAAATTTTTTATTTTAATTTTTTTATGATGTGGCATTAAAAAATACATACAACCCTAATTTTTCACCTCTCTACAATCAACCCCTATTTTTCAACATCGATATTAGTAATTTAATAATTTTCAACCCCGGTCGATAACTGATCAATTATCACTCGATCAGTTATCCCTTCTAGGCCGCTGGGGGTTACTTCTCACCCAGTATACAGCACGGAGTAGGAGTGAAATATCTCTCTCACACTAGAAACCTTTTCTCACTCCCTACATCAGTTTTCGGCCATTATTATTTGTGCATCGATCGTTGTAGTGAAGTTTACAATTATCATTTTACTATTTCAGTGTGATCCTCAAGTAAATTTATCATTAATTTGCAGGGCTGTAATTATTTATTCCTTATCAATTTTGAGTGTAGTTCTCATGTTTAGTTAATTGAGTGATTTCATAAAACTCATAAGTACTCAACACGTGTCACGAGCTCACGCCAACAACTTTTACTGTGCGACCAGAGCTCGAATCTAGCCATCGGTGAAAAAAAAAGTCCAACCTTAAGGGGAACACTATGTAACAATAATAATGTATATGCATTGCTTTTCTATTTTTCATTATTAACTAATTCAATTCGTTCTATTCATGCGTGTTTTGAACAGTGAACAATGCCAACAAAACGCAGAGGGGCTTCAATGGACCGTCAAACAGGTCAAGCTGCACTTATGCGAAATAGAAGAGACCAAAGAACAGAAGAATAAAAAGAGCAAGATAATACTAATGCGCGTGTGGCCATGGCGCGATTGCATCAAGTACAATCGGAAGATACACGGGCTGAACCAAATGAGCAAATAAGATTACGACAAAGACAAGCACGTCTTTTCATAGTTGATAGACGCAGAGCAAATTACCAACAACGCCAGCAAGTACATCGAGCATTTTCATCTGATTTATTCCTGCGTCTAGCATTTGAGTATGAGCCCGATATTCAATATTATGCTCATTCAAAAGTGGTAATTGGTGCTATGCGCTAGGAATGTTCGCATTGTAATGCTCTCAAATATAAAAATGAGCCAGACGGGATGTGTTGCGCGTCAGGAAAGGTGCAATTACCTGTCATTGATACACCTCCTGAACCAAGTAAGAATAACCATGTTTTGCACACGGACAATTATACGTGGCATGCTTTCGAGTAAGCAAACCATCCAGTTTGTTTGTGCTGGCTGAAGACGGACTAACCAAAAATATTGTACACTTTGTTGCACTTGGAAATTAATTTGTTTTTTTTTTAATTGTCATAAATAGTAATAGCAAATATTAATCATATTTTTTAATATATCTATAACATTCAAGATATTTAATTTTGAATATATTAGTTGAGTTAATAAAGTACAATCAATTAAAATAATGAATGGTTGGTGTATTATTTTCATAGGCCGTCATCATCCACAGCGCTCCATTCCTCTTTCAGTCATAACACATCACCACACACTTACAATAAGCTAGTTATTTTTTATTTATTTATACCGAAATATTCACTGGAAATAATTTATACTGCAATACAACGTTTGCTGGGTCAGCTAGTAAAGTTATAAAAATTAACATTGAAATCAGGGGAGAAAAGTATAAGTTGTAGGTATCGTTCGCGTAGCGTAGCGCCCGTCTTGGCCACATTCAAGCGTCCGCATGATAATTTTTCAAAATTCATAACTTTTTTCCAAATTGAAATCACCAAAATTTCTCTTCACAGTCATCTAGGCTGAAGTTTAAGGAGTGTAAATGTGGAAAGAAAATTTTTGTAGTACAAGGAGAAGTTGGTCAAATTGTTATTTGTTTATTGTAAAATTATTGTTCATTAACTTATTACAAGTTTTCAGTTTGAATTATCTCTTACTCGATTTCGTTACTATTTATGAATATGTCATAAAAATTTCATTAACTTTTATCAAGTATTAACCAAGAGATAGCAATTTAAAAAAAAAGTTGCTTAGAAATTTTTGAAAAATTCAAATTTTCAGAAAATATTTTTAGACATCAATTTTAACTTGCAAAGCTTCAAGAATCTGCGAAAAAAATTCATGAAAATCGACGAGTCAATTTTTAGTGGCTCGTTTCAGAAAATTTGACTCAAGATAAGATAAGATAAGATAAGATAATTTATATGTCCCAGCAAGGTTTTGGGGCGAAATACATAGGTACATTTCTATACATCCAATTGATCATTCGACGCACATAATTGAGAAATAGAAAGTTGAGCTGCAGTATTCAATCTGCAATTTATTTGCACTGGATGCTGTTTTGCACTAATCTGTCTAAGGAAAACTTCACATAGACAATTCTTTTCCGAGGGAGTACTGGAATAGCCATTTTTTAAACATCGACAATGATACTGATTCAGTTATAGTACTAGGTAATGAATGTCACAAGTAAGAACCTGTCAAATGAAATGAATTTACATACAACGACGGTGTAACAGAATATGAAAAGTGTCATTGCTGTTAAGACCTGAGGAATACCTAATTCCATCTCTTTTTCTTCCAAATATGTCCTCATAGTACTGTGAAGCTGACCTCTGTAAAGTGTTATAATACCATTATTTTCACAAAGTCAAGCCGTCCATTTTGAACACTCAGCCACTTCAGTTTTAAACGATACGGAGTGATATGTTCATCGCGTCTGAGATTGAAAATGTAACGAATTGCACAATTTACCAGTCTTTGTAGTTTAGTGTTAAGTTTAGATGTAAGATCATCATACACTACACAACAATAGTCAATTAGCGGGAATATAAGCGTATGGATTAGCTTCGTCCTGAGTTCAGTTGAGAAAGTATTTTTATGATATTTTAGTCTGTGTAATTATGTAGCATGCACTCTACTAGATATTATCGAAACACTCTTGTTCCAAGAAAGATTGAATCGAAAAATAACTCCAAGACTGGGAAAATGACTTACATTAGGTGTTGTAAAACCATTGATAGTAAGGTCGATCAACATGTTTTGATCAATAGCATTGACATAAGTAGGGCTTTCCAGAATCATGACCTTACATTCCGTAAGATTCAATTTCAATCCATTCTTTGCAGAGTAATAAACAATTAAATCGATATCATGTCTCACTTGAGTTAAAGCAAGATCAAATTCTGACGGTGAACAATCCAAATAAATTTGCGTATCATCAGCAAACACTACATGTTCGGTGTATAAGAGATATTCTCCAATGTCATTTATAAGCAAAGAGAAAAGCAGTGGATCTAAACCAGACCCTTGTGGTACACCAACGTTAACTGAAACCCGCCTAGATTCTGTTTTTGGTGCATCATCGATCACACATTGCAATCGACCTGTGAGTTAAGAATGAATCCATGTGAGAGATGCTAGAGAAAAACCTATTTGTGCCAGTTTTACTAACAGTTTAGCATGGGGAACCATACCAAATGCCTTACTAAAGTCAAATAGCACTAGAATTGTAAGGCGTCTATTCTTAGCTGACTTCATTACATCATGACGCAGTTTTAGCAAATCAGTATGAGTACTGTGAGATTTTCTATATCTCGATTGGAAAGGATCAAGTAAATGATGCAGGTACATGAGCAAGTGATCAAAACAGTAGCCTGATTGTTGATGCTGGAATTAAATCTAAAGAAATTTAAGGGAAAAAAGTCAGCACGTACCAAGTTGTTGAAAACAGTATCTAAATATTTGCATAGTTTTTTCTCCGTCTGGCTAAGGGACCGAAGTGAGAAGGCATCATATAACGATAAACTAATGTGAGTGGATCGTGACTCGCAATGAACGGTGCAGCAGATTTCGTAAAACGAACAACCTTGGAAAGATCATGAACGATAAAGAGATCTAGTGAAGTATCGGATACATCTGTATGATGATTAGGTTCAGTTCCAAAAATTTTTAGAAAAGAAGAGTTCGTCATATCACGTAGATAGTTAGCTTCGAAGTTCGTAGTAAGAAAATCACAATCTAGATCACCTACAATAATCAGATTCTTGAAGTAACAGTAAAAATTATAAAATTCGTTTGTAAATGTATTTGATAAAAAGGCTTCCGGTTGTCTATAAATTGTAGTAAACAAGATGCTGTCATGATAATCTAGGCGCAGCGACAAATTTTTGTCGCATAAATTAGAATCGATGGTGTTTTGATGACTGCTTCTTCACTATGTGTACAAGCGTGAAACAGCGTTCAGTTGGTTCTGTAGTGGGGGATGTGGAAAGTGAAGTGCTTCTCACATGTAAAAAATTAAATGAAATAAAAATAAATTAGAATCGCTGAAAATGATTTTATGGAGAAATTATATTATTTTATGATGAAAAATAATATTCAGCTGTTACTATGGAAGGGGAGAATGCTTCAGCTGCTTATATATATGTATAATGCAAAAAAAGCATAAAAATAAATGTATTTTAGAACCGTTCAAATTTGTTGACATGATAATAATTATTGTGTACGTGAGAAAAAAATCATTCAGCTAGCTGTAGAGCGAGCGAAAAGTCTTCAGCTGATGTCCTAAATATTATCAGGTCAGGCACTTGCTATTCTTTATCTTACATTGGTTAACTACTTTTTCCTTGAATAATCAGCAGTTGACGAGTATTTCCCTTTGAATTGATGCTAAATATTACAATTTATCTCAATTATAAGGATGGCTACTCAAATTTGTACAAATATTCGCACAATAATATACGTTAATCAGTATGTAACTGAGAGTTGAATTAACTTCATTTCAAAATTGATTTTGATCATTTGTTTATGATAAAATTATTATTTTGATTTTAGTTATACACTAAAAGACAAAAAATTAAAGGGTCAGGAAAATTGCTAAAGATTTTCCGTGTTTTTTTGAGGCTGTATCTCAATGAAAAATGGTCGTATCGGGTTTCCAAAAAAGCATTTTGAAGCTCTGAGTCTCTAGTTTTCAGATCTTACGGCGAAAAATTTCTAGGAGTTACGTTTATTACGTGATCATAAGGAATAGCGCAAAAAAAAAAATTTGCAGATTTTGGGTCTTTTTTTTTGGGTCCACGAACTTAGGAAATTTTTTTTAGCTAAACCATCAAATAGGTTGGATAGCTTGTTCATTCAGTTTCAATTTCATTTTTTTTGAAACCTTGATACGATCATTTTTCATTGGAATATAATACTTTTTACGGGAAAGGGTCCTTTTGTTTTCAATCATCGATATCTCAGCGACAAATGATCCTACAGAAAACTGAAGGGCAGTTTTGGAAATCAGAATACATTTTCTATAAGATACTGCATTGCTTTTGAAGAAAAAATATTTTTTTTTATCCTCCACATGAATTTGAAAAAAAAAAAGAAAAAAGGGTAATTTATGGTTTTTTAGAAAATTGACGGATGAATGGGAAATATTCATGATATAACTAATGTTGAGAGTAACTTTTCAAGCTCGATATGCCCAGGAAACCTCTGTTAGTTTCCATTTCGATCAGGGGAACCGTTCATCTGTTTCAAACAATTAAACTTTTGAAAAAATTGAAGGGTCACGATATTTGCGCTTAAACATTTCATAATCATGGTAAAAATGGAAAAAAAACAATTCTTGGAAATTTTCTCACATTTTTCTAGCAGTCGATGCTTTGCAAGACGAAAAAACAGCAATCGACGTGAAAACAACGAAATATTGAAAAATTATCGAAATAATTTTTATATTTTTTTTATTTCCTGGAAAAACTTCGGGGGATTCAAGAGCGCCATGTCCAGTTTTTTCAGCATGGCTCAGATGTAAACCGCCGACATTATGCGTTAGTCAAAGCGTACCACGTGAAGGTTGTATGGTCGGATTTACGCTCACTCTTACACACTTGCGAATCGCGCTGAAAACAACTGGACGTTGCGCTCTTGAATGCCCCACAGGTTTTCCAAAAAAAAAAAAAAAAAAAAATATGAAAATTATTCCGAAATTTTTTTGTTTTTACATCGATTGTTCTTTTTTCGTCGTGGAAAACATCGATTGCTTGGAAAATTTCAGAAACTTTCCAAGAAATGTTTTTGTCCATTTTTATCATGATTATGAAGTGTTTGAGCGCAAAAATCCTGACCCTTCAATTTTTTCAAAATTTTAACCCTAGGACCCTACACTATATGTTTTAGAACGAATACCCTACACCGGGGTTACGAGCACCCCAGCACTTTAAATCGATGCGGTTGACGCACTATTCGTCGTAGAGAGGTTGTTCTTTTTTAATTTCAACGTTCGAAATCTGAAAAAGGAAATGGAACATAGAGAAAAAGTTTAATATTCTATTTTCACGATGAAAAATGCAATTAAAAAAAAAGAGTCGTAATTTTCCATTTTTTGTTTATTTGTTTATAAAAAATTGTTGTACGAGTATTTTGCAAAATCCAATTATGGATTCCTCAAGAAGATAGTATGGTATAGGCTGAAAAAAATTGCGAAAACAAAATTCTGAGTGCTTCAATAATTTTGCAGGGGGTAAAGTTATCAATTTTTGCTGTTTGAGATTGTTTTTTGAGGGGAAAAATGTGGATAAATGGTTGAAACATTTTTTTTATTCATCAAAATAGCATTTTTTTTTATTAATAATATATTTTACAATATTTTCATCGAAAAAATAAAAAAAATCAATAAAAAAATGTTTATTCAGTTGGGTGCGCAGGAAGTGCACTGCATTGAGCGATGATCCTGGCAACGTGGCAGCCGGTATTTCGAACAAATATATTTTGTTTTTTTATCCTTATTGCGAGGACAAAAAGCACACCGTATTTGTTTGTCCAAGGTATAGTCTATGACGTCAGGAATTGGTGCAGTTGTGAAATCAACGCCTAATACCATTTCAATTAGAGCACGGACATTTAGACGCAAGGTTGAAACGTTCAGTCGACGTTGCAAAAATGGCGAGACCAAGCTATAGGCCAAATTTTCATTGAATTCCTGTCGACTGACCAAATCATTCTCTTTATTCAATGAAAATAAAATGGCTGCGTTTATGGAACTTTGGTCCAAAATGCCATAGAAACAGCGTAGAGGCCATCGACGAGTGCCACGAGTTACAGTGTACTCGTGACACATTTGATCAAAGGTGTCGGTAGCACCTTTTGTTTTATTATAATATAAAATTATTTCTGGCTTTTGGCGATCAGAACTAATCTGTCCAGTGTTGTGCATTGAAGAGACAACGAATACTACTTTATTCTTCTTAGGAGAATACGAAACCAGCGTCATGTTTTTTGTGTACGCAAATTTACTTCCTCGGACCTCCAATATCGTTTTCATCGTCTCCGGAATTTCTCGCTTATCTTTCCGTATCGTTCTCACCAATGTTAAAGAAGCTTCACTCTTCAATTTTTCAATAAGTGGGATTGATGTAAACCAATTATCGCCAGTAATATTTCTATTACTTCCGACGATCGATTTACTCAGTTCTTGTACGTAATAAGACGGAACATTTTCACCTTCAACAGTAGCGACTCGTCCAATATATGGAATTGCATCAAATAAATATGCAGTGTCAGAGTCATTGATGGTTACAATTTTTAAGCCATATTTGTTGGGCTTATTCTTGATGTAGACACGGAATGAGCATCTTTCTCGGAAACTCAGCAGCTGCTCGTCGATTGTAACATTATACCCGGGATTATAGTTTTTTTTGCTGTTCCCGATGAATGTATCCCAAACTTCCCTGATTGGTGCCAATTTATCCGTTGTCCTGCGCTCATGGCGTGTTACCTTGTCGTCAAAACGCAGAGCAGACAAAATAAATTCAAATCTTTGGCGAGGCATTGTCGCACGAAAAACGGGAGAACTCAATTTCCCATACAATACTTTCATGCTGCGGCGAGTTGAGCCTTGTAAACCCGAAAAATATAGCAGGCCAATAAATGCCTTCAACTCAAGAAGGTCTATGTCGTGTGTAAACGTTGGATTGCTAGTGAAATTCGCCCTTTTTGTTGCCATTGCCTCATTTGTATGGATGACGATGTTTTCCAAGGTCTCGTCAGGTAATAAAAGGGACCATGCTGCACTTGCGCTACTTACAGTGGCTCCGTCATCAACGCCACATGGACCGTACATTTGTCGAGCAGGGGTTCTACTGCGAGAGCGGGGACCCGTAGGGTCGAGTGACCATTTATAACGGTTTTTTCCGTATATAAATTTAGATTGAGTACCTCTAGTAGCAGTTTCTGATGTACGACGTCTTTTCATTCTTTGCGCTTCCTGAGAAGCGATATCATCGTCACTTCCATCATCGTCACTTGCAATATTTCCTGCTAGATTTCTATTATCTTCATCAGAGCCCTCGAATTCTTCTTCATGATCTGATTCAGAATCAGTAGGCGCATCATCATTGTCAGAATCTGGATTATTTTGCGATCGAAGAATTTCGCAAAACTCCTCCGCCCGCCGTGCTCGCGATCTCGTTTCCATAATTTTGTTCTAATTGAAAATAAAAAAAACAGTATGAACACCTTCATAATATCACTTCTATAAATAACACACTGAATTATAAAGAATAATAAGAGAAAAAAAAATTACTATATACTTACGTGAAAAGATAGACGAAAGAATGTGTGGAGTTACGGTGACCTCAGGCTTTTGAACACGTGCTCTCACTTTCACGTCCACAACGAAAATGGCTGTTTTTCCGGCGCGAGTCTACTCAGTATAGTCCCCTCTCCTAATGCGACCAATAGGGATGGGCTAATTTTTAATTGCAGAAATGCCAGGACCGTAAAAATATAGTTGGGGTTTGGGGCACCCCAGAGTAGTGTTCTAAGGACATAGACGGAAAAATGTGTGGGGTTACGCTAACCCCAGGCTCCTGAACACGTGCTCTATTTTTCAAGTTCACAACGAAAAATTGTAGTTTTCCCGGCACGAATCTACTCAGTACAGTTCCCTCTCCCAATGCGATTAATAGAAATGGATTGCTATTTCAATTGCCGAAATGCCAGGATCAAGATGAAAAATCACGTGAATTTCCCGGGCTTATTGAGCTCAAAAAGTTACTTTTAACATTTGTCATATCATGGATATTTCCCATTCATCCTTCAATTTTTTAAAAACCATGAATTACCCTTTTTTTTTTTCAAATTCACGTTAGAGATGAAAAACATTCTTTTTTTTCCAAAATTGTCGCAGTATCTTATAGACGATTCATCCTAGTTTTCGATACTGTTCTTTAATTCTCTGTAGGATCATTTGTCGCTGAGATATCGATGATTGAAGACAAAAGGACCCTTTTCCGTTAAAAGTCTCATATTTCAGTGAAAAATGGTCGTATCAAGGTTTTAAAAAAACGAAATTGAAGCTGAATAAACAAGCTATTCAATCTCTATCATGGCTCAGCTGAAAAAAATTTTCTCAAGTTCGTAGAATTTAAAATAAAAGACACAAAATTTGCAAATTTTTTTTTCGCTCTATTTCTTAGGATCACGTATTAAACGCGACTCCTGAAAACTTCTTGGCACAAGGTCTGAAAACTAAAGACTCAGAGCTACAAAATGCTCATTTTCGAAACTCAATACGACCATTTTTTACTGAGATACAGTCTGTAATAAAATACGGAAACATTTCGGAAATTTTTTGACTCTTTAATTTTTTCTTTCAGTGTATATGAATTATATGTATGTGAAGAAAGTACACTTTCTTCAATTTGGATTCGTCGCGCTCCTCATACTCTGCGCGCCTTAACTAGAGACAGGTAGATGGATCAATCAGCATATGATTGATTGATTGATTGAAATGTTTATTATGCCCTAGCAATAAGCTATAGGGCGAAACGAATTTATCAATTGTACACAATATAATTAAACATGAATATTATACATAAGCAAATTATATTACATTAGAATGTTGTAACATGAAAGAAGTAAGTACATTAATTTTGTTACGGCGCTCGATTTTTCGTCCCTGAAAAATGTTGCTACCATTATCGTTGTCCTTGATACAAGGGATGCCACATCGATTGCCTGAAATAGACTGTAGATTATCGGGGAAATCTTATGTTCAACAAAAAAAATAGAATAATACTCGCATCAAATAATTTTGAATAAAATAATAATGTTAATTTATTTAATAATGAGAAATTCGAATGACACAAAAATAATATGGCTTGGAAAATAATAATGAAAATGTTTTTCTTGACTTAATTAATGAAATAATTAACAAATAGATGTTCTTCCAATTCCGGCCGTGAATATAAATGTTCATGATTTTTGGCGGTGACGATTGACGGGTCTACGCAGTGATGTGATGGGAGCACTCGTATCTCGTGGCAGCCAGTGATGTGATGGGATCACTCGTATCTCGTGGCAACCAGCCAATTTCCCTCTCCACGCTGAAAATGCATAGCCGTAGCCATGTTTGCAATACTATGAGCGCCCCGTATCATCCATCCACTGTCAACTATACACGATGTATATCTATATACAAAAAGAAACAGTTGAGCGGGAAACAGTTAACCGCCTATTGTATTTTCAAAGTGTGTATCATCATCGTGTGTATTATCATCGTGTGTATCGTTATCATTGGTTATGGCTTCCCCAATCGAAATAGGATCAAGTTCAATGGATGACAAGAAGAAAACTACAAAAAGGAAAGTATTTAATGATAAATGGTTGAAAAATAAATTATTTAAGAATTGGTTACGTCCAACTTCAAATGAAAACAAAGCGTCCTGCTCGTTTTGTGGGATTGAAATGGCATGCAAAAAATCAATTTTGATTACACATGCTAAATCCCAGAAACATAATAAAAATTCGCGAATAGTAGATCCTACTTTGCCATCTGCTTCAGATGACGGAAGCTACGTAATTGATGAAGAAGAAGCCAAAGAAAATATGCAAAAAGCGGAAATAGAAATTGCAGCATACATAGCAACAAATAATATGCCTATTTCTTCTGTTGACGGTCTGATTGCCTTAATAAATCGAATTAGTGCTATGAAGGGTATTCCGGGCAATTTGGCAATGTCAAGAAAAAAGTGTTCCAACATAATTAATAATGTCTTAGGTGAGAAACAATCGCAAGATTTATCTCAAAATCTTAATAATAATAAATTTTCAGTTTTAGTTGATGAGAGCACAACTACCGCCGGTAATAAGTTGCTCTGCATATTAGTTAAATACGTAGCGCCAAATAGAGAAATAATTACTGAGTTATTCGAATTAGTTCATTTAGACGCAACTGATTGTCCAGCATCAAAATTGTATAAAGCGTTTGAGTCATCTTTTGAAAAACGTAATGTTCCATTAACAAATATAGTTGCAATAGCTTTAGATAATGCGTCAATAATGGTTGGAAAACATGATTCATTTGTCACACTTTTAAGAGAAGTAAATCCAAATTTAATTTTGTTAAATTGTATTTGTCGTACATCAGCATTGATAGCTTCAAAAGCTTGTGCACAATTACCAAAATATTTCACAAATTTTTTGCACTCAGTTGGAACATATTTCTCTTGCGGTCCCAAAAGGTCAGCTCAATTAAAAGAATTCCAACAATTTTATAACGTACCGGAAAGAAAAATACTTAAAGTCGCAGGGACTAGATGGCTCTCTTTGCATAATTGTATCGCGAGGCTTTTAGAGAATTGGGAACCTTTAAAAAATTTTTTTTTATTAGAGTCTATTGAACAAAAAACAAAAAATGCAATTGATATTTATGATGGCTTCACAAATAACGAGCTTCGCTCATATTTGTTATTTTTAGCGTTTAGTTTGAATACCTTCAATAAGTTTAATGCTCTTTTTCAAAGTCGCGAAACACAAATTCATATTATAGCGGAACGTAGCGATTGGATATTGAAGCAGATGGCAATGTGCTTTTTAAAACCAGATGCATTGAATAATATTACAATAAATTCAATGGTACCTGATAACATTTTGCCTACGTTATCTATTGAAGTCGGTGACAATTGTCAAAATCTACTCAATACATTAAACAGTGAGATTGTTTTAAAAATTAAAAGTAATTGTTTATTATTCTACAAAACAGTTACAGCTGGAATCATAGAAAGACTGCCATATTGTGATAAATTCTTTTGTAATCTTAAAATTCTTAATCCTGAAATTGCTTTGTCCAAAGAGGCAAGAGAAAAATTCAATAATTTGAATGATCTTTGTTCTAAATTCAATCTTGTTGATTTGGTAAATAACATTAACCAGGAATGGTTGGATTTGCCAAATCATTTCAATGACGAAAATATTAAAATTTTATCATTGCTAACAGTAGAAAACATGTGGAAAGAAATTTTCTCATGTAAAAATCAATTTAATGCGCCACTTTTTGAAAATTTAAAAAAATTAATTGATTCCATTTTCGTTCTCCCTCACTCAAACGCCGAAGCAGAACGCTTGTTTTCGAATGTTACAGATATAGTGACCAAAAAGCGGAACCGGATCAGCACAGATACTGTAGCCGCAATATGTAAGTTACGGTCCAATTTTCAAGCGCATGGTGTGACAACAAAATCTTTTTGTGCTGATTCTACGCATGTAAATTTGCATACAAAAACAAAATTTTAGTTTCCGATTTCAAGCTTGGTCCATTTACTCTTTTCGGTTCTCTTTATTTTGCATTTCATGTATGGCAATGGTTTTTGGTCATTATCATCTCTCTAAATTATCTATATGTTTACTAACATTTCTCTTTTCCTTTAGTTTCGATTTTATGCTGCTATGCATCGTTATGAATACGTCTTGTTTTATATATTAGATGTTTTATTTATGTTATTTTCGTTCTAGTAAAGTTTATGGGCACTACGTCATTTCGTGCAATGGACATGGCTGGCGCTGTAAATGTATATATATGTATTCGATTTATTTAATTTGTTCAATTTGTAAGAATACTGGTAAGGTTTTTCTGCAGTTTCCCTTACCTTCACAACAAATGTTGGTATTCTTGTATTTCTGCAGTTTGTTTCAAATAAATAGTTCAATATAATTCCGCTTTGAAATGTATTGTTTTAAAGTTTTCCATTCCCGCTGAATGTTTTTCATTTGCAGATGCTTACATATGCATATATAGATATATCAATACTTGATATATTCATGGAATGAATAAAAAAAAATTTTATTTCGAGGATTTGAACTCAATCCTTCTTATATACACTTATTTGCAGACGGCAACTTAACCACCACTGCCATCGCGCATGTACTAATTTATTGGAAATAAAAGTAATATTTATGTTTGTTCCCACATTTGATGTATCTAAATTATTTATGGAGTGGGTGTTGTGTTTATAGCTTGTGGTGTAAATTACTTGTTTCCTAAATACTTCATCTTTATTTATATTTGTTTCATGGTTTCAAAATATTTTTGTAACTATTGTTTTCTGATAATCGGGGCATGAGAACTACCCGTATTTCGCTACTATGCATACGGGGCTGCGGAGAGAGGCTTAGTTGCCATGAGATACGAGTGCTCCCATCACATCACTGCTTCACGTAGTGAATTGCCTACCAATTATCAACATTTTGACACTTTTGTGTCCATCTGCGCATGCGCATGCGCATCTCACAAGTGCGCGGACAATCATAAATGACCACGAGGCAATTTTGCTATCGTCTCTCTCTCTAACCTAGACAGTGATCCAAGGCGCACGTGTTCTCGATCGCACCGCAGAAAGTGTTAAGTTTTTGTGGAATTCAACTTAACTTCAGTGTATTTTTATTGTATGTATTGAGTGAAATTGTATGTTACTTTCCTATTCACAATATTCGAACAGACATTAAAATCATTATAATTGTATGATCAAGCCAATTAATCGAACTTCAATTAATTGTGCAGTGTGGAATTCATAAATTGGCATTGGCCATTTGTGAATTCAAATTCATTAAAATCCAATTCAATTTGCATTCATTCACCGTATCTTGTTTTGTTCAACTCAATCACAATTGTAATTCATATACGTTTTGGCTAATTGAAATAAGCATAATTCAAATTTACTCATTGGAAATTATTGTAAACTTATATTATAAGAATTTCATAATTGCGTTACCATCACCACGTGGCAACATTCATATACACTTTGTCTAAAACCATTCAACTGAAGCCACAAAATCAATTGAAAATTCATTTATATTGTAATTGCATTCATTCTATTTAAATCATCAATTTACTTATATTTTGTAACACGTTAATATTCATTTACACCACACTTGTGTATATTCACACCATACTTGTTAAAATATAATTAATATATATTTATTAATAATTCATTTGTGCAAAATTAATTGTTGTGACCATTTTAGATTAGTGACTGGCACATACTTTACTTGTTTCTTAAAAATCGAAACAATTACAATAAGATATATGTACACAATATAGTGTTGCACACTTTATAAATTAGATTTTCAGTAAGAAATGTGTGTATTTCTCAATTTGGCAGTAAGTGATAAGAATATAGTTCAAGTTGATAATAGCCATAAGTCACAATTCTTGTTTCATGACTATTTTTATGATAAATTCATAGAATAAGTATTTCTTGATGATTTTCTGTATCAACACATCGTAAGATTTGATATATTTATACTCGAACCATGCTAGTTATTTGACAAGATTTTACATCAAATAGATGTTTATATAATCTTATTTTAAATACAGGTAGAGAACTTGCGCTAGTGATTTCTTCTGGTTGAGCATGCCAAAAATATACACTCTGAAGATAAGCTGAATTCCTATAGATATTAGTTCGGTGTAATGGAATGTGAAATATTTCATTAGCTGATATATTTCGTGATAAGCACCTAACGTTTCGATTTTTCCTCAAAAATATTTCGTTAATATAATTCGGAACGCAGCCCATCAGTAGCTTATATGTTGCTATGCCCATGAAATATAGCCTTTTGTTTGCGACATCAAGCCATTTCAATTTTCTTCTGTATGGTGTTATGTGTTCGTCGCGGCGTAAGTTATAAATGAAACGAATCGCACAATTTTGCAGTCTTTAGAGTTTCGTATTCTGATCAGTTGTAACGTCATTATATACTACGCAGCAGTAGTCGAATATTGGAATCATAAGTGACTTCACTAGCTTGATTCTAAGACTCGTTGATAATGCGCTTTTGTACGATTTTAAACGATATAGTACTGCATAAACTTTACTAGAGAGTTGCAGGTACATGCTTCGACCAAGACAAGCTGGATTGAAGTATTACTCCCAAGCTACGAACATGTGTCACGTACTGTATATTGATATTATCAATTGATACTGCTGGTAACGATGAATAATTTATATCGTTTACAAACACCGGACTACCAAGTATAAAGATTTTTGTTTTATTCAAGTTTAATTTCAGTCGGTTTCTTTCAGAATAACGGTATGTAGTATCTATATCATTTATTATTGTTCCAATCTCTTCATCTAAATTTGATGGTAGGCAATGACGATAAATTTGCACATCATCAGCAAACACTAAATACTCTGCATACTTGAGTACTCTACTAATATCGTTTATAAACAGTGAGAATAATAGTGGGCCAAGCACCGAACCCTGAGGCACACCACAATTTATCATAGTCCAATCTGAATGTTCATTTTTCATACTGTCAATTACACATTGCAATCTTCTCGTTAAATATGAATGCATGAACTGGAGTGCGGAGACTGAGAAACCAATCTTTGCTAGTTTCTTCAGTAAAATATCGTGTGAAACTATCAAACGCCTCGCTGAAGTCAAAGAGAACAAATATGGTGATCATTCTATTATCCACAGCACATTTAAAATCATGACTGAGCTTCAAAAGTACAGATTGTGGGCTGTGATGTCTTCTGTAAGCTGATTGAAGAGGATCTTGTAATTCATTTCCATCAAGATATTCTACAATTTGTGTGTAAATCTATTTCTCGAACACTTTAGACATTTCACAAAGATTAGCTATTGGCCTCATGTCAGATGGTGACTTTGGTAAATTTACTTTAGACAATGACTTAATGTAAGATCGTTTCCATGCAATCGGGAAAATAGTATGTTCGAGGCAGTAGTTATACAGAAGCGTTAATATTGGTGTAAGTGAAGTTGCAAGCATTTTAATATTGGATGGTGATATTCCATCTGGGCCAGTTGAGTGAGAGCCCAAGACCGAGGTCACAATTTGTTGATACACGTTGTTGTTTACTACAAGATCAAATTCGAACATGGATTGATTATAAAATACATTATGTAATGCTATCTCTAGATCTTCTGATGTGCAGGGTTTGACATTGGATATGAGCGACTGATGATAATTAATTAACTGTTCCGAGGTAAAGAAATTAAATGGTGAAGAAATTGATTGACGAACTAATCCTAAGGATGTTAACTTTCTCCATATAGCTGTTGGGGTAGATATGGTTTCAAATTGTTATAGAAGAAACTGGTGTTTGGCTAATTTTAGCTTAGCTGATAATTTATTCCTGTAGATTCTGTATATTTGATAATTAAGTAGTAAGCTCGTCCGCTCAGCTCATTTATACAGACTATTTCTGTGTTGAATCATATTTTTAATTTCAGAAGTAACCCATCGAAACTTGTGCGTTGCCACCTTCATGCTTTCCAGTGGTGCTAAGTTGTCCAACGGTGAAATAATGGATGTCGTTAATTTAAACAGAATGTTGTCAACATCACAATTAGGTTTTGAAGATGAAAATATTTCACATAGACGTTGGACGTCAACTCGAGCTAAATCATTTGATTCAGTTTCATCAACTCTTGAATAATTGCGCCGGTAGCATTTATGTTTGGTGACTAGTGATCCTTTAAGATTATACTGTACAGAGATTAGATCGTGTCCAGCGATAAATGGCGAGCTCGATTTAAAGTATGCGGCAATCTTCGTTAAGTTATCTACAATGAATAAATCAATCCAGGTATCTGATGATGCCGTATGATGAGTAGGCTGCGATGGTTGTACTTTTAATGCTAATGTATCGACTATATCACGTATGTATATAGCCTCAAAATTTGTTGACCGTAGGTCGCAATTTAAATCTCCCATGATGATGACATTATTTTCGTTGGGGTAATATTTACAAAAGTCATTTATAAATTTATTAAGTAATATGCCTTTCGGTCGTCTATAGACTGAAGCAAGAAGAATACTGTCATTAGATGGGAGAGTAAGTTTAACAATGATGTATTCTGGTTCATTTGAACTCTCATTTGCTGAAATAGACAATATGGTAGATTTGAAGAGATTATTTACATACACCGCAACACCACCTCCCATACTGAGTATGCGATCATTACGTAGTAAGTAGTAACCATTTATTTTTACAAGATTATTAGAAATACGAGGTTTAAGCCATGACTCTGCAAACCAAAACATTATTTACAACACCCTTTGGATCATTACTAAATTGCATAGGTACTCCAGAGATGATTATTTCGGAAGAAGGATGATATGACGCTTCTTTCAACTCACATTTCAATCCTTCGACATCAGTAGAGATATTTTCACTTTTCTCAAGTATCTGCCACACTTTTAGATATATTACTATTTTGCATTTCTAACTTATTAATTTTTAATTGCTGGTCAGCTACAGTTTTTGCCAAATTCCTCATTTCAGTTAATTTACCATTTTGGTCATCCATCATATCTGTCAGTTTGTTGTTGAATAATGTTTGCTGTGTTACAAACTTTTCGTTTTGATCATTGATCATTTGCATCAATCTTTCGTTGAATGTAGACTGCTGTGCTATAGATGCATTCAGAGTTGTCTCAATAGTTGAGTTCTTTTGCGATGAAAGTAAATTGAAATTACCTGAAGGTGAAGATTGAACCGATGGTAACATCAATTTAGATGACGTTTCTTTGACAGGTTGCATGATTTCAACCGTGATTGTTTTAAGGTTCCTAAAACAGCAAGAGTTTGCACCTCTATACGATGAATGAAGTTTGCTGCAGCTGGGGTAAAAATTTCTCAGGCATACGCTGCACTGACGTAATTCACATACCAGTACTTGTTTACATCTGAAACAGTATTTAGTCATGCAGGTAATAGAGAACCTTCATTCATGTGACTAAGCACTATGATCAGAGATGGCAGCAATAATAATTTCCTGCTGTTATTAATTTCTCAGATGATATATATAGTAATAGTGGTGTACACGATGCACGTGATGCATGCGCAAAATAACTTCGTATCCAAAGCACTCAACAAATTTGTAGGTTATATGTGAGAAAATAATATTGAGTTGCGCTTCATCAACTCCAAGATAGACGTAAAGCAATTCTTTATTTACCAGATGAAAGCTTATTTTTCATAGTATACCCAGAATCTGAAACCAATAGCCACAGAAAAAGCAACAGAAAGAACAGACTGATAAGTAAGCACAATGAAAAGAAGCGTGTTAACACTTACGTAGATAGAGAGAGAGAGTTAAAAGTGGAACAGAAAGATTAAAGAATAAAATAACGAATAATAAATAGTAAGTAAAGAAGGGACACTCATAAACTTTAATTGTCGTTTTGTTTCGACTTCGATGTCAGGAGGTAGCAGCACATCACAGTCAAATGTGCCACCTTGACCTCCAAGTCTCTTGATTCAAATTAATTAGAGATGGTCAGCACTTCACGTAGTGAATTGCCTACCAATTACTAACATTTTGACACTTTGTGTCCATCTGCGCATGCGCCTGCGCGCCTTACAAGTGCGTGGACAATACAGATGACCACGAGGCAATTTGCTATCTTCTCTCTCTCTAACCTAGACTGTGATCCAAGACGCACGTGTTCTCGATCGCACCGCAAAAAGTGTTAAGTTTTATTGTGTAATTCAACATAACTTCAGTGTATTTTTCATTGTATGTATTGAGTGGAACTGTATGTTATTTTTCTATTTACAGCATTCAAACAGACATTAAAATCATCATTATTGTATGATCAAGCCAATTAATTGAACTTCAATTAATTGTGCAGTGTGGAATTCATATATTGGCATTGGCCATTTGTGAATTCAAATTCATTATAATCCAATTCAATTTGCATTCATTCACCGTATCTTGTTCAGTTCAACTTATTCATAATTCTAATTCATATACATTCTGGCTAATTGAAATTAGCATAATTCAAGAATATTCATTGAAAATTGTTGTAAATCTATTTTATAAGAATTTCATCTAATTGCGTAACCATCACCACGTGGCAACATTCATATACACTTTGTCTAAAAACATTCAACCGAAGCCACAAAATCAATTGAAAATTCATCTTAATATTGTACATTCATTCGAGTCAACTCAAATTTTTTGTTATATTGAATCATTTAAGGGAGTACCTTCGATAAGTCATTTAACGAACAGAAAATTACAAAAATTTGCAGATATATCGAAACCTTTTGGAAAACCACTCAGTTAAATTTTTTTGATCTTTTGTTGACTTCGAAAAAAGATATCGATAATTTTATTTCGATGTATTAACATGGTGTCTTACGAGAATCTATGATTTTGACGCACTCTATTATTTATCACGTTGGAATTGACAAACAGATTTTGATGAAATTTTGAGGAAATATAAATGGATATTCTATGAACTATTTTCTTTTTCCAGAACCTATAAAGCTTGCTTATATTAATAGAAATAAATGAAAAAAAGCTAAAATTTTTTAACAATTTATAAATATGGCAACACCGCAATATTATAGGTTATGGCGCTTCATTCAAAGGTACGAAACTGCAACAGTTTCTTCGCACATTTTAATAAATTTATACCAGTTTGACGAATATACATTACGGACACCACGTGCTGACTATAGACTATTCTAATGCGGTGTTGCCAAATTATATACTACGTTACTCAAGTCGAAGATTAAAACTCTATGACTTACCGAGTACCGAGGGTACTCCCTTAAGTAAAACATTCATTTATATTGTAATTGCATTCATTCTATTCAATTCATCACTTAATTTATATTTTTGTAAAACATCATTATTCATTTACATCACACTTGTGTATATCCACACTATACTCGTTAAAATATAATTAATATACATATATTAATTAATAATTCATTTTTTGTGAACATTTAATTGTTGTGACCATTTTAGACTATTTACTGGCACATACTTTACTTGTTTCATTAAGATCGAAACACGTTTCTTTGTTCAAAGGTACGTAAATATTGTAAATAATTCAATGTAAGAAAATAATCAAATCTAACCTTTGTTTGCAGAAGAACTAATTGGGTTTTATTATATCTCCAAATGGAAAAAATTTGATATTTAACGAAACAACATTATATGTATAATGACTATAAGAAAAAAATTGGACAGGCATAAGGAAGAATCAGGATATTACTGCAGATTTTGAGAAAAATTGTATTCAACAATATTCCACGCAGATTCATAATTCGGTTGAAGCGATTAGTGAAAATATTAATCCTTTTTCAAAAGATGTTAATAGTAATCGTTCATTCGACATTTCAACCGGTAAAGCCGTGTCACACAATATTGCGACATATTCGTTACACGTTGAAGAGAATGGAAATGAACACCGAGAAAGATTCATTCTAGAATGCTCTACAGATGAGGACAGGTTTGAAAGAGCTCTGGAAAAAAAATTTTTTTTTTGATTTCTGCAATACGCGCTTCATTGATGTCATTCATATTCAAGAAACCATACATGCGACAAACGAATTCTTCATTTGTAGAAAAAACTTTGTCAATGTTTATTTCTTGCAGATCACTCAAGTTTTCAAATGCATTGATATATTTTTACGTTTTCTACAATATTTGAAATGGTCGATATTTTCCTTTTCGAAAAAATGCCTGGTTGAAGTCACAATTTAGAAAAAAATGGAATATCTGATAACAAAAGCATTTGTCACAATATATATTTGGTAATATATATCAATGAATGATTCGGCGACTTTACCTGTGAAGGCATGGAAACCTGATAATGCAACGCTCAACTATGGATTCAAATTTTTATATAATTTAGTAATAAATAAATAAATCAATTAATAATGAATAAATCGTTGACGATTTCCTACGCCAACCTCCATGTAAATATTGACACCTTTATAAGTATGCTCCATATTAGCGAGGATTATAATTGCCATATCAGTATCCGAACATCTAATCGTTATATCAGCTTCATAATCGATTTGACAAATATGATACACGATTTTTATATCTGCTTCCTCGTGTACTGGACAGTGTAAATTTGAATTTTCTGTTCTTTGTATGCAATTATACAACTTCATACTTGTAACTGTTTTCAAAATTTAGGAAAATTTGTTTATTCGTTATATAAGGAGCCATATAATCGTTTTCCTAGTCCTTAATAATGAAATTAATCAAAGCGTCTTTGAAATTGACATTTTTCAATTCACTGTGAAAGTCAGCCGGGCAAATTTGATCACGTTCAGCAATGTGAAAGTAGAAACATCTCATTCCACGTGAAATATGGTCATGATCTTTTATAGACGGAAAGATATATCTATCAAATGCTATCATAATGATGGAGGCTGCATTAGCAACAAACATTTGTAAAATTTGTTTTGATATGTTGCCAAACGGTAGTTACTTCTTTTATACAATGAAGCATATAAAAAAAACCATCGAAAACTGTGATTTCGGTATGCGCAGGAGGTATTATTTTCCGTTTTATTTTCTAATAGTTTTAAAAGAGCTGATTTAGTAGTGGTGCGAATCGTATTATCTACATAACACGATGAAAAAGGTACGTGTGTTAATGGATATGACAAGACTTCATCAATATCTTAGATTGTCTGTAGGGAAATAGATAATGATAGAACGAAAAAATCACGCTCCGTGCGGACTTCTTCAAGTTTGCCAGAAACTGACAATTTTTTTTTCTGTATAGTATTGCAGGAATTGAAAATTTTATTTTTTTCAGAGCTCTTCCAAACCTGTCCTTATCTGTAGAGCATTCTAAAATGAATCTCACCACCAGTTACCAATTGTAGCTTATTTTGATAAGTTTCTCAAATTGTAATTTTAACCCAGCTTTTATCCAATACGTGATGCCTATAAACGGGTAGTGCAATTACGCTTGAAAGCCAGACGCTATGATTCCTTTAAATAATTTTATTTGTTCAAGACATTCGATACACTTAATTGATTATAATTAGCTGATTTTACTATCGTTTATTATACATTTCAATGAGTAATAAAATTTTATATCACCCAAAGTCACAGACTCGAGCTATAGTCCGGTGCCACTGTGTTATTATGCGGCTATACAGAGCCGATTATGCCGACTACTAAATTCTCCTTTTCTCAAGGTCACGGGTTCACCTCAATGAGACCCGATTCCTTATTAAAGATTTATGTTATCTCATGTCTACTATTAAAAGTGTAATATAACTCACCCAGACACTGGTAAATTAAAGAGGAGGACTTATTATACCTTTCTTGTAAAGTTCCAGCTTTGGCGAGACCTCAAGTGGTTGAGATAGACTCCTGAGCTACAATAGCTGGCCCTTGAGTAACGACGAAGACACCTTAACTTGACTCTCTTTCGATGACGAGTGTTGGGAACCACGAACGTGAATGGGAATCGTCAAAATGATGTGATCAATAGTTTTATTTTGTCGAACTTTAATTTTCGTCTAGATAACTATTTTCGCTATCTTGATAGGATAGTGATATTGTTTACCACTCTTTTACAATATTTTACGAGTTTTATCTTTTCTACTTTTACAGGACTCAATTCTTTCGACTCGATATAGCACTATTTTGCAGAGCTTCCAGATTTGCAGTGTCTCGCTTTTCATTGTAGAAATGGCTCATCGTCTAACCTCATTTTCCCCACGTGGATTTGTGATGCCCTATTTGCTGTTGATGACACGGGCCTAACTGGCACTAGTTTCACTGGAAACAAATCAATACTCGCGCACAGGCGGAATTAGAATGAATTTGAATAATTTAATTTATCCCAGGCACGAGTTTTTCATGAAACTATGCTCGTTTGTTCGTTTCAGTTTTCCACCATGTTACAATCTTTCTCGCTGTGCATTTCCATTCTCTTCAACGTGCAACAAAAATGTCATAATGTCATGTGGCACGACTTCACCGGCTGGAATGTTAAATAAACGATTGCTATCAACATCTTTAGGAAAAAGATTAATATTTCCACTAATCACTTCAACCAAATTATGAATCTGCGTAGAATATTGCTGAATACGATTTTTCTTAAGATCTGCAGTAACATCCTGATTCTTTCTTATGCATGTCCAATTTTCTTCTTATAGTTATTATACATGTAATTCATATATAACTAAAATCAATATAATAATTTTATCATGAACAAATGATCAAAATTAATTTTGAATTAAAGTTAATTCAACTTTCGGTTACATACCGAGTACTGTATATTATTGTGCGAATATTTGTACGAATTCAAATTACCATCCTTAAAATTAAGATAAATTGTAATATTTGACATCAATTTAAAGGAAAATACTCGTCAGCTGCTGATTATTTAAGGAAAAAGTAGTCAACTGATGTGAGAAAAAGAATGGTGAGTGTATGACCTAATAAATATTAGTGCATCAGCTGAAAACTTTTCCCCGACTCTACAGACAGTTGAATTTTTTTTTTTTTTCACGTACACAATAATTATTATCATGTCAACAAATTTGAATAGTTCTGAAATATATATATTGTGATGTGGCGGCCTGCCACACACGAATAGATTAAGTGGGTAATCGTGTGAATGATATTATAGCAATTAAGTATATATAAGTGTGAATGTAGCGTGTACGGCATGGATGCGAGTGAGAGCGGTGAGAGCAGTGGGCACGAGGAGGCACGAGTGCAGCCGAACATCGAGGCAGCGAGACACGTGCAATTGAAAATTAATTGTAAGGAGAGTCCGGTACTGACCACGAGGCGAGTGAGTAAGAGGTGGGGAAGGACGGCTATGGCGGGCGCCGTGACCACGAGGCGCGTGAAAAAGAGCCAAGATGGGCGTTGGGAGAACCTCGTGCAATGAGATGAGAGTTAGGCAAGGGTGGTGATGAGGATGGTGGCGAAACAATCCAAGAGAAGAATCGGATTTTTCGTACGCTGAATGCGTGTTTGAGCAGACGTACCTATGGATCATCACGCGGCGAACCCATATCATCGATCCCCTTCCGAAGTGCATACACCTTGTCGTGGTGGAAGGGCCCGAGCCGACCAGGGAAACCTGGGAGGCCCGCCAAGAGATGCACACTTGAACGAGCATGCCCAAAAGCATGCCAGGAGGCTCGAGCGCACTGAGTGTGCGCTACCATTCTCTCGAGAATGGTCGTGCCTCTCCACGCTCACATGGGGGTGGATTCCCTCCACAGAGGGATGAATATCCACGAAAGTGGGCCTCTGAGAGGGTGTATTATCTACACGGTAGGCCTTCTGTGGGTTGATCATCTGCACATCGGTGCAGGCCACAGGAGGGGTGATTATCTACCTGGAAGTGTAGGCCTCAGGAGGAGAAGCCCTACTGGGGCGTGTGAGGGGGTGGCTGCGAGAGAGGGAAAGTCCCTCAGTGCCACGAGCATCCTCCTCTCCATCCCAACGACCTCGAGGAGGACAGGGCAGCCGTGATGAACATCGGCTCTCCCGAAAGTTGGCCAACACTCCCGCCCTTCCTTAGATGAGACAGTACTCCCAATAGAGGATGATTATCTACACATGTAGGCCTCTGGGAAGAACTCTCTGAGTTGCCTAGCAATAGAGCGACTCGATGCGGCGACGAGTTTGGCCACATTGGAAGATGCGGATGCCTCGGCGGAGCCCTACCCTTCTTTCCTTCCTCCACCCCACTCATCCCTAACCCTGACCCGGGCCCGGCAGCTTGCTGTGGGGACTGGGGGGGACCATCCTTCCCAACTAATTACTATCTTTTCTTTTTCAGGTCACTAATTCACATTTTGTTTGTTTCAGCTCTTTTCCTCCCACACAGCTCGAATACGCTCCTCAAAGAGGGGCTGGGATCGGCAAGTGCTAGCCGATTCCTTAATCACCGTAAACTCCCTGGTCGCTTCAGAGACCACACATAAAGCACAGTGTGGAACGTTGCGGCCAGGGAGAACGGGGGTCTTGGCTTCACCGCCCGGGCCAAGAGGATGGCGTCTCTATAACCGCCCCCAATCCTAAGGTATAGTGCGCGCCGATGGGATGAATGGCTGAGGGGTGACTCAGTCCCAAGCGACTGAACTTCCGGGCACCTGCCGCACCCGGTCGCATCAAGGCTTATCCAGGCAATGGGGGCTCTGCCTGGATCGACGACCGCTTCCCGCCGTACTCGTGGGACCAACATGGAATGGCCAACAACAACACCTTCTTCTCAACAGCGCAGAAGCCGACGGGCAGCTGCTCGGGTTGCAGAAGAGGCCATCCACAGGCTGACTCCCCGAGCGGCGGCCCCAAGGACCCAGGACCAGGACCAGGACCAACACCAAGGGAGGACAACGCCAGTGCAAGTGAAGGAAGCAGTAGTGAAATTAGAGCGAGTGCAGTGTCCGGTTAAAGTGAGTGTAGTGAACATAGTGAAAGAAGTGAGTGTGAAATTAGTGAGAGTGAAGTTACCAGTGGTACCAGAACGAGAGGAGGACAACGCAGGCCAAGCAGCAGGACAGGACGGAGCCAAGCAGCCAAACGAACACCAGGATGAAGCAGCATGGGTGAGCGAATGTATAAATGTGAATGAGTCTGAGAGTATGCAAGAGTGTGTGGGAGCATCACAACGAGAGAATGAATGTTGTGAATCAGTACTTCCCCCCAAGAATGGTGATGCTTCCAACTTAGTTATTCCACGTATTAAGTTAGCTCAGGCGAACCTAGCGCGATCTAAAAATGCGACCAGCGAGATGTATTCGTTGGTGCAAAAACAGCGCCTGGATGTACTCCTAGTTCAGGAGCCATACACCAGAGCGACTGGCACCAACTACATCGTAGGAGGCTTGGGCATAGGGGCTCAAGTCTCAGCGACTAGTTTAGAGCAGCCGTGGGCGGCCGTCGTATTGACGAACCCGAACCTACGGATGCTATACATTTCCCAGCTTAGTTCTCCACATTGTGTGTGTGCGCAAATAATTGCCCCTCAATATTTGTTTTACGTCGTTTCGCACTATTTTCAGTTTAGTGACGATATAGAGCCTCATTTAGCTCAGTTAGAAAAGGTTATGCGCAGTTTGCGCGGGGAAAGAGTATTGGTAGCCATGGACGCGAACGCGAGATCCACCTTGTGGGGTCCGACAAGTGACGAGCGCGGTGATAAGCTTGCGGACCTCGTAACTTCTTTGAGAATGAATGTTGAGAATGTGTCGGGCACAGGCCCAACTTTTTCGTCTTTAGCTGGTAGGAGTTATATCGATGTTACGGTTTCTAGCGAGAAGATGTCGAGGGACATATCTCACTGGGCCATTCGTCCGGAATGGGTCCAGTGCAGTGACCATCACGCGATTGAGATTTGTGTTGGCCCGGAGGCGTCAGGGCCGATCGAACAGCCGACCACCATGAGGTTCGATGTAAAGAGAGCCGATTGGGGAAAGTTCGACGATACGGTCCGGGAGCTAGCAAGCTCTCTACCAACGGTCACCCAGCATGGGTCCGTCGAGGATGTCGAGTCACTGGCGGTTAGATTCACGGAGATAGTTGTAGAAGCTTGTCAAAAATCGATGCGGCGTAAGAAACGTTTCAGAAAGTCCAATCCATGGTGGACACGCGAGTTGACGGAGAAAAAGAAGGGGGTTTATCGATCAAAAAGAGTTTACCTTAGGGAAAAAGATCCAGTCGTTAGAGAAGAAAAAAGGGAGTTGTATCGATTAGCCAGGCGGGAATATAGCCGCATGATTAGACGTGCAAAGTGGGAAAGCTGGAAGAAGTTCGTCTCGACGGTCGGCAATGAGGACCCCTGGGGTGCCGTATATAAACTCCAGGCACAGAAAGTCCGAGTTGAAAGGGTGCTGAGCACCCTCCGGCGCGACGGAACTTCGACGGTCGATATGCGAGATACCGCCAGCTGCCTGCTCGACACTCATGTAGTAGACGACTGCGCTGACGACACTCCAGCGCAGCGTGAAATTCGAGTCAATTGTCGTATAGATCCGGATACGGAAGATGCAGAATCGTTCACTTTGGTAGAGCTCTTCAAAGCTGTTAGTTCTTTCAAAAATAATAAGGCACCAGGGTCAGATTTAGTTGAAGTAGTAGTTTTGAAAAGGGTGTGCAAACTTCTTCCTGCACAAATTCTCCATTTGTTTAACGAGTGTCTTCGCTTAGGGGTCTTTCCAAAAGCCTGGAAGGAGGGATCTATAAGAATGCTCCTGAAGGGCGATGACAAGGATGTAGAGGATCCAAAGTCATATCGTCCAATCTGTCTTCTGTCAGTTATAGGGAAATTATTAGAAAAGCTTATGAACGCACGTTTCAGTGCAAAATTCGTTGGGGGGGATAGTCTTTCAGATCGTCAGTTCGGTTTCAGGAGAGGCAGGTCGACGGAGGACGCGATCGTCGAAATGAGGAGGATTGTAGCTGCTTGTGACGACAAGTACGCTGTGGGAATCCTCTTCGACATCGCTGGCGCCTTCGACAATGTCTGGTGGCCTATGGTTTTGCAGGAACTTGCGGAGCGGTCATGCCCGCGGAACCTGTTCAGGTTAGCCAAGAGCTACCTGAAGGATAGATCGGTCGAGTTGAGTTGGGGATGGGGCAAGGTTTCCAAGAAGGCCTCAAGGGGATGCCCACAAGGGTCTGTCCTTGGGCCAACCTTCTGGAATCTTGCATTTGATGGTTTGCTTAGGAAACTAAGCTCAGAGATCGGGGATAGGTTAGTCGCGTACGCGGACGACCTCATTGTCGTCATCTCGGGTGACTCAAGACGAGCGCTCGAGATGAAGGGACAAGCGGTCGTAGATTTAGTGACGGAATGGTGCCGTGGGGCCAAACTCCAACTCTCAGATCGCAAGACGGAAGCGATCTTCCTGAAGTGCGACTGGGATAGGAAAGCACCCATTGGCAGGAGAGGGGGCGCTCGCCCGGATAGACAGCGTAGACAGGACAAAAAGTCCAATTTGAAGAGTAGGCCTCCAGTGATTAGAATAGGGGGCAAGTCAATTGCATTCAAAGAGACAGTTAGATATTTGGGTGTCCACATCGATAGAGAACTCGGAGTTAGTAGTCATATCCAGAATCGTAGGAAAAAGGTGCATGTTCTATTTTCAAAGTTGAAGAAAGTCGCTAGGGCAACTTGGGGATTAGGATATGGGGCACTGGCAACGATATACAGAGGAGTATTCTTGCCAGTGGTCACATATGCAGCAGCGGGGTGGAGCGATTTATGTCGGCAGAAAGACATAACTGCGCTCCACTCTGCACAGAGGAAAGCGTTGTTAGTAGTTACGGGCGCCTACAGAACGGCGCCAACGCAGGGACTTCAGGTAGTGGGAGCAGCGGCTCCAATCGACTTAGTTTTAGAGGAAAGAAGGGCTAGGTACAGCCTTAGGAAAGGAAATAGTGTCGTGTTTGGTCGAGTCACCGTTAGGCCGGAAGATGAAGACAGTCGTTCTAAATTAGAGAACGAGCTGATAGAATTATGGCAGGAGCGGTGGTCGTCCTCGGAGAGAGGCCGAACCACTGCATTATTCTTCCCAAGTGTTCGAGATAGATTAGCATCAAAGTGGGTTAGGCCAGATCACTGGGTCACGCAGATGTTGACAGGGCATGGCGCGTTTAACGAGTATCTAGTAGCACGCACACTGAGGTGAAGCGAGGAATGCCAGTGTGCAGATAGGGCAGTAGATAGTGTGGGACATGCTGTGTGTGAATGCAAGGAGTTCGAGCCTCAAAGGGAGGTGCTCCGGAGTGTGGTAGGGGACATGGGGGAATGGCCGACAGTTGCTCAGACACTGGTCGGCACAAAAAGCGTGTATGAAGTCTTCGAGGGATTCTGCCATTGTGTCATGATGATCAAGCAGGCAGCATCCCTCCCAGATGAGTGAAAGTTGGGAAAAATGAGAGCGGAAGAAAGAATGTGTGATGATGGAATGCAATGGAGTGAAAAGAATGAGAGAGGAATGAGAATGGTAATGAGAATGAATGAAAGAGTGATTAATCCTGAGATAAAATAAGTTAAAATAATATAAATAAATAAAGTAAATTGTTAGTAATAAGGCAATATTGTATGAATGAGATAAATAAGTAAAAATGAAGTAAATGAAGTACATTTGAAGTAATTAAGTAGACCAATCTGTCTCTCAGCTTCACGTGTGCGCTGGCAAAGAGAACACGCACAGGTGGGTAGCAATACGCGATGAGGGATAGATGACGTAATATAAGCTAGAATAAGAAAACCTGTGAATGCAGTGAGAACCAAGCCGTTTTCCACGCCTACGCTCATGGTGGCAGTAGAACACATGAGAGTGGGTTAGGAAGGCTGGTATTGCGAATCAATGCATTAAATATAAGATAGAAACAACTTTGTATAGAGTCCCAATTAAGTAGGTAGGAAAAAGGGGGAGGGAATGGGAACAAGATAAAAATTCGAGACTAGGTTCGCCACCCGTAGATAGTATTAAGTAAAATTAAGAATAGAATAGGTTGGTGGTGCGATCCCCCTTGGTGACCACGTACCGGTTATGTCGGAGGGCCGGGCGCAAGAGGAGGTGAAAGACAGTATGGTGCGAGCGCGAGTGTGTGCAGTGAAGGAAGTGAGAGCCGCGCTCGTAATTAGAATTAGATATAAGTAATTAGAATTAGACTTAAGAATATATCGTATTGTAAATTTTCATGCCACTAACCAATCTTCAGAAGGCTCATATGTATGATGGCGCACTATACACATGCATGTGGGCTGAATTTCAGCAAAACAAAAATGAGATTGACGTTAGTCACAGCACACCTCCCCGTGGTCCCCGTTGGGCAACGTCAGTGGGAGGGCTACTCCTACTGTTTTAAACGAACCACTGACGGCTAAGTTGCTGGCTCCCTTCGGTGAAGAGGGAGCGTCTCTACCCTCACAAACAAAGCGTGGACATCCGGCTAGTATGCGGCCCGTTGGAAGCGTGTGAGGGGGTTTTTCCAGGCTAATGTTGGCTTGGCGGATGGTGGAGTGACGGTGGTGAATGGGGCGTAGAGCACGCCTTCGGGCGGCGTCCAGTGCCTTTATGGGCGGATACGACGTGTGCTACACTGTCTCCATGTCATCGATCCCCCTCGATCCCCTTCCTAGGTGCATCGACCTTGTCGTGGTGGAAGGGCCCGATCTGACCGGGGAAACCTGGGAAGGCCGCTAAAAGGTGCACAAACCCTGACTGCTTACGTAGCGCTGTGCATAAAAGAGATGCTGCAGCGTGTGTAAGTGGACAGGGTATATGTACAGAAAAGTGGCAACTGATGCTGGTGAACTTTGGCACCAGTGTCAATGTCACAAAAAGCCGACGAAGGAAGTTCCTGAGTCGATTATATTTTGATTATAAAGACTGCATGTGTAGGGTGGCCTCTGGAGGATTGATTATCCACACACTGTGTGGGCCAAAGGAGGTTTGAAGAACTATCCTCATATGCAGCCTCAGGTACCGATATAGCCCGGTGCGGTGGGACGATCACTCGTCCTACCGTAACCGAGCTTTTCTCGTTAAGGCTTTTTTTTTTCATACATTTTTGATTATCAGGGTCCCGGTCCTGCACGTGTTATGCGTGTGGGGCACGAGCAAGGACCAAGAGGTGACCAAAGCTCCGTTGATAATTTGGCACCACGGGAGATTCGATTGGAAAAGCCCCTCCGTCACTTCGGTGGCGGGGTGATCGATCTAATTGGGTTGGACTCGTGGGGGCAGTGGTTATCTCAACTGAGTAGTCTCAGGGGAGGTTGCCTAGCACTACATGCAACCTCATAAGAAACGGAAAGGACTGTTCCTGCCAGGCCCTGAATATCAATGTGAAGAAATTCAACCAGGTCTGTGCAGAGCAGCATTCTTTCGTGGGATATGCGATAGTGGGCAGTAGCAAGCTTTCAAGCGGCGTCCAGTGCCTTTATGGGCGGATATGGCGTGTGCAACAATGTCTCCATATCATCGATCATTTCCCTGGCAGAAGCAGGGATCAGTTGCATAGTTGACTGGTCACTTTTAGCACCAGGGTAGATGAGAACGAAGGTGTGGCACGACGCTGGTGAATGGTGACACTAGTAGTCGTGCCATTTTGCGTTAAATGCAAAATACCTCTGAGGGGTTGATTATCTACCGAAAGGTAGGCCCGAAGAGAAGACCGAGAAGAGTGCAGGGTAAGTTGGCGTACGTATATGTGTATGTTATATATATGTATATAGTATGCCACGACCCTGCCACTTCTCGGTTTTATTTTGCTTTAACCGTTTCGGAACATTAGGCTCCTGGCTTGGGGATGTCCTGTGTCCGAGACAGAACAAGGGCCAAGAGGTGACCAAAGCTCCGCTGATAATTTGGTACCATGGGAGATTCGATTGGAGAAGCCCCCCCGTCACTACGGTGGCGGGGATGATCGATCTAATTGGGTTGGACTCGTGGTGGCAGTGGTTATCTCAACCAAGTAGTCTCGGGGGAGGTTGCCTAGTACTACATGCAACCTCATAAGAAATGGAAAGGACTGTGGAGCCAGGCCTCGAAAATCAAAGTGGCAAGCTGGAAAGCGTTTGTAACAAGGATCGGAAACAAAGAAATCTGGGGAACAGTATATAACCTCCAAGCTCAAAAGTTCCGCGTGTAAAGAGTGCTAAGCACCCTCCGCCGTCAGAATAACGATGAAAGCAAAACTATTAACATGGAGGAAACAGCCAGATGCCTGCTGGATACGCATGTAGTAGACGATAATGAAGAAGATGATACGCCAAACCAGCACGAAATCAGGGAAACGTGCAAGACTGCTCTGAACACAGACAATGCGGAACCATTTACAATCACGGAACTGCACAAGGCAGCCGGCACCCTCAGAAACAATAAAGCGCCAGGGTCAGACCTGGTCGAGGTCGCCGTACTGAAGCGCGCATGCAGTCTTGTTCCTGCCTCGATACTGCACATGTACAATGAGTGCCTAAGACTGGGGGTGTTCCCGCGAACATGGAAGGAAGGATCAGTGAGGATGTTACTCAAGGGCGACGATAAAGACGTGGAGGACCCGAAATCGTACCGCCCAATATGCCTGTTATCAGTCACTGGAAAACTATTTGAGAAGCTGCTGAACGCAAGAATAAACGCGAAATTTACAAGAGAAAACAGCCTGTCAGAGAAACAATTTGGGTTCCGCCAGGGAAGGTCGACAGAGGATGCGATCGTCGAGTTGAGGAAAATTGTGGCGAACTGCGATAAACAGTACGCCATAGGAATACTCTTCGACATAGCAGGGGCTTTCGACAATGTCTGGTGGCCCATGATCCTGAAGGCTCTCGCAGAACGAAACTGTCCACGAAACATTTTCGAAGTAGCTCGAAGCTACCTGAGCGACAGAGTCGTAAAGTTGAACTGGGGATATGGAGAGGCGACCAAGGAAGCCACGAGAGGATGCCCGCAAGGATTGGTGATCGGGCCGACCTTTTGGAACATTGTATTCGACGACTTGCTCCGCACGCTTGCGTCAGACATCGGGGATAACTTTGTGGCGTATGCAGATGACCTAATCGTAGTCATCTCAGGAAACTCTCGACGTGAGCTCGAGACAAGAGGACAGCAAGTCGTTAACAAGGTGTCGAGCTGGTGTCAAGGAGCGAAGCTCCAGCTCTCGAAACATAAGACAGAAGCGATCTTTTTGAAATGTGAATGGAACAGAAAGGCACCTATTGGAAGAAGAGGAGGCGCAAGACCAGACCGGCAAAGGCGCCAAGACAGGAAATCAAACCTCAAGAGTAAGCCACCTACAATAAAGATGGAAGGAAAAACAATAACATTCAAAGACACAGTGCGATACCTCGGAGTCCACATAGACCGTGAACTCCGCGTTAGCACTCACGTGCAGGACCGCAGGAGAAAAGTACATGTGCTATTTGCCAAGCTGAAGAGGATAGCCAGGGCCACATGGGGATTGGGATACAAAGCACTGGAAACCATATACAACGGAGTATTTTTGCCAGTTGTGACTTACGCTGCAGCAGGATGGAGTGACCTGTGCAGGCAAAAAGATATGGCAGCACTACACTCTGCGCAAAGGGAAGCGCTAATTGCAATAACAGGCGCCTACCGCACGGCCCCCACGCAAGGACTTAGGCGTGGTAGGAGCAGCAGCACCCATTGATCTGGTGCTGGAGGAGAGACGAGCCAGATACGGAATAAGAAAAGGGAACAGTGTTACTTTCGGAGGAACCACACTGGGACCTGAAGATGAAAGCGTCCGCAAGAAGTTGAAGAGCGAACTAATATCGCAATGGCAAGAGCGCTGGTCTTCCTCAGAAAGGGGCAGGACCACAGCAGCGTTCTTCCCAGATGTCAAAGAACGACTGAGAGCAGACTGGGTAAGGCCGGACCATTGGGTTACCCAGGTCCTTACAGGACATGGCGCATTCAATGAATACCTCGCAGCACGCACTTTGAGGGAAAGCGCGGAATGTGAATGCACGGGCCACAGGATCGACGGAGTGAAGCACGTCCTATGCGAATGCCCGGAATATGAACCACAAAGAGAGGTGCTGAACAGCGTACTAGGCGAGAACGTGACATGGCCAGCCATCGTTCGTGAACTAGTCAGCGCAAAAACAATATACAAAGTCTTTGGAGGGTTCTGTCAATGTGTTATGATGATAAAACAATCGACATACCTCTAAACAAGAGGGAAATCTACAAGGACCAAACAGCAAGAAGAAGAAAGAAAGGAAACAGAAGGCGAGAGGGAATAAAGGATCAAGAAAGAAAGAAACGGAAACGGAAACAGGAACAAATAGAAGGTTATAAGGACAAAAGGACAAGAGGATACACAATAAGGACAACGAACAACCGCTCCACGAACCATGATGACCAGGACAACAAGGAAAAAGACGCAGCAACACAAGCGAAACGAAGGGTAAGATGGGTGAGTGAGAGAGGAAGAGAAGGAAAGAAAAGAGATTGACTTTAGTCACAGCACACCTCCCCGTGGTCCCCGTTGGGCAACGTCAGTGGGAGGGCTACTCCTACTGTTTTATACGAACCACTGACGGCTAAGTTGCTGGCTCCCTTCAGTGAAGAGGGAGCGTCTCATACCCTCACAAACAAAACGTGGACATCCGGCTAGTATGCGGCCCGTTGAAAGCGTGTGAGGGGGTTTTTCCAGGCTAATGTCGACTTGGTGGATGGTGGAGCGACGGTAGTGAATCGGGTTTAGTGCGTACCTTCGGGTAACGTCCAACGCCTTCATGGGCGAATATGACGTGAGCAACAATGTTCCATATCATCGATCACATTGCTGCTACTCAACCATGCGAGGGTCCAACAGCATCAGGTCATGGTAGCCCAGAAAAAGAGAGATTATCCGGTTCCCCAAGAAGAGACGTATTGACGAGTGAAAAGTCATGACGAATAACGAGTAATGGAGACGAAAGAAGCTGCTGCTGTGCACGAGATTCCAGAAAAGTGTGAATCAAGACAGTGGAAAATAAGTGTCCGGAAGAATAGTTATCGGGAGAATGATAAAGTGTGAAGAGATAATGTGTGATAGAGAATGTTCGCAAAAATAATTGTCGGGTGAATAATTATTAAATGTTGTGTGATAAAGTATGCAGTATGGATTGAGTGAATGTCCGGTTTCATTATTATTAAAGTTGTTCATTCGATATGATAAGTATGAAAGTGTTAGTTAAGAAAACAAACCCCTCCGGAAAAAATGTCCCCTCAAATTAACACTGGAATATTCGAATGAATAGAATGATAATAATAAGTAATGAATAGTGTGATAAATTGCGTGATAAAAATATTGTGTGAAATGGATGAGTGAGAAAGTTATTTGTTATGAATATGAATGTATTGTCGCACTGCCGTAGACCCGTCAATATTCACGGCCAAAATTAATAGAATATTATTTGATTATTAGATTATTTGATAAAAGTTGAAAAAGAAAGACATTATTATTTTTCGAGTAATTATATTTCCCATTATTATTATTTTTCATCCAGTTTCTTTATTATTATGATAAATAAATGACGTTATCAATTCATTTAAAATTATTTATGGTGAAAACTTATTATTTATCATTTTGTTTAAAAAGGTTTCCCCGATAACCTTAGAGTCATTTTCAGGCAATCGGGGTGGCATCCCTTCTAACCAAAGACAACGATAACGGTGGCTAAACTTTTAGAAGGACAAATTTGGCGCCGTTACAATATTTATGCTTTTTTTACTTTGTTCATATAAGCAGCTGAAGCATTTTTTCCTTTCATAGTAACCGCCAAATATCATTTTTCATCATAAAATAATATTATTTCACCATAAAATTATTTGCAGTGATTCTAATTTATTTTTATTTCATGAAATTTTTTACATGTGGGAGGCGCTCCTACTCCCACATCCCCTACTACGGAACCAACTGAACGCTGTTTCACGCTTGTACACATAGTGAACAAGCAGTTATCAAAACACCATCGATTCTAACTTGTGTAGGTCGAAAATGTCGCTGGCTCCCGCCCGCACTATGAGGAGAGTAAGCAATGCCAACAATTATGTATTCGGGTTTATTTACGATGTCATTCGGTGAATTTGACCAAAGCATCTGGAACAATTGGATTGAGCTATGTCTCAGATATAGCAATGATGTCATAATCGTGGTCTGCAACGCGAGCTCGTATAAAGGCGATATGCCCAAGCAAAGGGGAATAGTCAAATTGCGGACCAAATCTCAGGTAGATGAAAATAAATGCCAAATTGCGGACTGAAAATAAGGGTTAGTTCTCGTTAAGTTTCAGGTACATGATTCGTTGACCTGTTCATCTCAATTTTATGATGGCACGATTGCGGACCATGATTCTAATCACTGATTTTCTTTCCTAATCGAAAATTTCTTATTTAGTTTTCATATTCTAATTATTGATATATAGAGTAGGGTCCAAGGGCGGAGTCCCCCCCCCCCCCCGGGGGGGAGGGGGGGGGGCTTGAGTAAATTTATAAAAATGATGATTTCGCCAAAGATATATTCATTCATAAAATAATTTTAACCGAACCCTTCAAAATAAATGTGAACAATCCTTATTCCAATTTATTTCAGTATATTTTTCTGCTGCAATTAATTAATGTATTGCTTGACTAGCACATTATTTGTAATATTTGTTTTTTATGTATATTTTGGAAAAATAATAAATTTGTAGAGCATCAATATAATATTTCAGTTTGGTCCACAATTTTCCTACTACCTCTTGATAATAAAATATTTTGTGAGAATCCTTGGTCCGCAATTTTCCTATACCCAAATTGAGATTAAATTTTTACCCCTCATTTGGTCGAATTTGGTCCACAATTTGGATGTGCCCAAGCAAAGAATTTGCGTTGAAATAGCAAACAGTCAAGTCAGTTGAGACAATCAAGTTAGAAGCTTGTGGTGTATCGTTCGTGAATCTAGAAGCAGTTAGTCAATTTGAAGATACCAATAACTCGAGAGCAGCGTCAATAGTAATGGAAATTTTATCACAGCCGTCATCATTGCGGATATATATTTGACCATGTTTGACCCGATTGTATTTCTATTCGTTGATTTTAGTAATCTCCTTCGCTTTACGATAAAGAACAAAAATTGAAAGAGGCAAGAATTATTTCACATACACATTGTCCCACAAATTGATATCAAAAACATGCTTCAGAGTAAGAGTTCCTTCGTGACTCTAGGTATTGATTACATGCTTAGCAATTTGATGCGATTCAAATTCAACAATCAGCGACGAATTTGACTTCTGATCATCTCGTAGTTAGGATATAGAATCATGGTTAGGTGAAACGCGACGCATGTCAAGAACATTAGATGAATGTGATGAAAAATCCGGAGAAGTCAAAACTTTGATTATTATAATATGCGGTTTATCAGTGATCTGAGACAATAGGCCAGAAATGATCACTTCGGACAAAGTGTTTGAAGATGAATTCACTGAACGTTCCAGTTGATGAACTTTATTTCATAGGTTTGAGTAACAAGGTCAGAGGTCTGTTCGAATAGCAGATCACTTTGCTGCTCTAATTTTTTTATCTTGACCTGAATGTTCTGCAACATATTTAGCAATACTTTTAATATCGTTCAACTTTTTGTTTTGTACATTCAGTTTCACACTTTGTTCATTCAGTTTGTTTGTCTCCTCGTTAAGTGATGAAGCCTCTTTACAAGAAAACCTTCCAAAGTGTCGCCCTCCAATTTAGTTGCGATTATTTAATGCTGATTTGCATTGAAAATGATGAAATACATATTTTTTTTGTGTGCGGAAAAACATTCTTGAAAGGGTGCAAATGACCACCGAAGTAGATACCCCATAAGGATGAATTTCAGATTTCACATATTTCTAATTGATATTTCCAAAAACGACCGAATGAATAAAAATCTATATGGAAAACAATGAAAAATGCCTGTAGTTTTACATTTGAAAAACAAAAAAAAAAAAATTTCGAACCGTTGAAAATAAAAAAAAAATCCATAACAAGAATCTATCGGTTATTTTTAAATAGGGGTCCAATTTTGATCGAAAGAACGTGAAAAATTACTGAATACATGTTTTTGTATTTTTCAAAAAAAAAAATTTCAGTCCTCAAAAATATGTTAGTTTTTGCAGATGGAAGTTAATATTATTTGGGCCAGATAGTGTAGGTATGCATGAAAGTATCAAAATCTGGAATGCTTACATCAGGTATAAACATCATGCTGAATATAATATTCTATATTGTTTGCGTTAATATGACTGTCATTTTCAGATCATTTCAAAATTTGGTTAAAAAATGTATTCTTTCCCAAATGTGAAATCAAAAAGTTTGTTACTAATTGATTCATGGACTGGGTGCTGTAAAATGATTATATCTAGAGGAATAACTGAAAATATTCAGCCCATAGATGTGTCTGAATCCAGAGTGGGGAAAAATTTCGTCAAGCATTTCTCTGGCAGTACTATTATACATTATAGATAGATAGATAGATAGATAGATGATTTATTTTCAGCCCGAGTGAGGCTATGAGGCAAAATATACATAATTATATTTGAATAAATGCAGTTATAACAGTTTGAATTATGAATTAAAAAAAAATAAATAAATAAAACAAAACGTGCGTGTGTACTTATGTACGCACGTAAGAATTGATTGGCGATGAGCTTTGATGCTATAGGCACCTAGCGGTACAAAACGTGAAATAGCCGGTGACAATATTAGTATCGGCGAGTATAGAAAACTATCGAAAATCAATTGGAATCGAATTATCAATCATGAAATAATGATAATTGTTCCTTAAAAATATAATTGAGATGTTTAAGAAACATTTAAGTCAACATATACATATACAGTAGGTAAATTCAATTTTAATTGGTATGAACAGCTTTTATTCATGCATATTTGAGGTTATAAAATAAAAAACTTATTCAAATGGTGAGTTTTTTTTACAGATTTCGATGCGAGTTTTTGAGTTATGGAAGTAGTTTTCGAAACGGGATTCAGAAAAGATTAGCATAGTATTGAATTCCAACCACAAACAGTTCAAAAAGGAAAACTTTTCAATGAAGATAATCACGTTATGAACGTAAAAAAATTTAGAAAAAATGGTTAAAGTTGCGGAATTGAAGCTCGAGTTATTAGGCAAACATCAGTAAATTTTAACTAGATTTCTCTCGAAATGTTACTAGTGTCTTTTGTATGTGTGTTTATAACAAGAATAGCAAATGTGAACATATTGCAGCTGTGATACGTCATGTTAATGATGAACAAAGCTTATCAAAAACTAATTTTGAACCACAGTGGGGTGTTCCCTCGGTAACTTAAATGGCTAAAGATATGTACTCTAGAGGGAAATATGTTTTTGAGATTTCCCCACCTAACCAAAAACCAAACATTGAACCAATTTAAACAACCATAGATGAATTGAATGAGCCTCCACCTTATCGAACAATGCTTTTGGAAGCTGCTAAAGGGAATACTTACTACTCTTCGAGAGCTCAAATCGCTTCAGTATAAAAACATTAAATGATTCAAAATGAAGGAATAGATTCTGAATTATTTATGAGTAGATCCATTACTTTTCGATGAAACTGGGCGAGGGGAGGGGGGGGGGATCGATTTTGCGGCCGATTTTTTCACTTAAAGTACCTCATAAAAAAACCCCTCATGCCAGATTGCAACCCTCTATCATGCATAGATTAAGAAAACGTGCTTTCAAAAGGGCTAAAAATCAGCATTTTCAGTCTACCTTTAAAAATTCGTTTCTCCGGAAACTCAAGTTCGATTCAAATCGTTGGGATCTGATTTTCATCATTACATTTTCTAGTATGTAAAAAAGAATATTTCAGACCTCTTGATCACTTACCCTTTGTTTATAAAAAAATTGAAAATGATGAAAATTTTTGTGAAATGACTATTTTGAAATGACTGCCAAACATTCAATTTTCAACCGATGTTCTTCTGTCTGGGCTCATTCTATTTGTTTATGTATGCCCTTTGAGCGAGTGCCTTCAAAAAGTTCATTTGTGTTTGGAAATCGGTAATATTTCGTGTCAACGTTGACAAATTTTCAGAAATTGTTAACTTCAACTTTTTTCTGTCAACTACATATCTCACCAAAATTCAACTGGACGTAGTCTATTATGTCTAAAATAATCCCTGACAACGATTTTCTTGACCCAAACTTTTTTGATTTTATACAGCCTGCTGAATATTGGTAAAATCAACAAAAATACTGTTATTCAAATTCAATTATGAAGCCAATAAATTATTTTTTCAATGCTCATTTTGCAGCATTTTAGGGGATGAGTTCCTGGAATTGAGTCCGTGCAACGTGGATAACTCAACGTCCTCCAATCATTTTTGAATTTGTGAATCCTATATTTACGGAATTCCCAACTATTATAATCAAAATATTGACATTCATGATGATGACAAATTTTTGAAATATTATCAGCATTGTCGAGACTGAATTTTAAAAGTAAAATATCTTTCCTTGAAAACTGATTGATATTATGTAAAGTTGCTACCTCAGAATAAGTATTTGAATGACACTCAGTATCAGTAAGTTTTCCTATCTCACAATCTTCCATTTTTCTTAAAATTCAACTTTGAAAACTTCAATAAAATTTAATGATTTGTTCAAAATTTCAATTATACAGGTTATTTGAATAAACTATAGTTGTATGGAAATTGAGGTTATGGAATTTATGAGTGGTAATATATCGCATTGAATACTGACATCCGTTACTAGAATAAGCTTACAACTTATGGCTCGAGTAAATGCTTCAAAGGATTGTAGTAACTCCATTGACTCCCAGATGGCAATAGTGATGAATTATGGATTTTCAATCATCGATCAGTGATGTGCTGAAGATAAAATCCTAACGCATGCGCACTGATAAATATATGGCGCTGTATACCTATATTCATTATTTTATAATCTTATCATTTTATTATAAAATAAGTAACGAAAAAAAATTATTTTCTACAAATTATTTTCATTCTACGATACATTCACAAATAATGATGATGATTATGCGGATAACATTAATAAATGCAATGATGATTATGAACATATGAACGAGATTGTATTAAATTTGAAAAAAGAAATTTGTTTAAATGATAAAAATTAACTACAATACACGAATCACAATTTCAAGAATAATTTGAGGACATTAAGTTATTCACGTTGCACGGACTCGATTCCAGATATTCATCCCCTAAAATGCTGCAAAATGAGCATAAAAAAAATAACTTATTGGCGTCATAATTGAATTTAAATAACAGTATTTTTGTTGATTTTCCCAATATTCAGCAGGCTGTATAAAATCACAAAAGTTCGGGCCAAGAAAATCCGTGGCAAGAGTTGTTCTAGACATGATAGGCTACGTCCAGTTAAATTTTGGTGAGATTTGGAGTTGATAGAAAAAAGTTATAGAGGGTTAAAATGAACTATTTTTGAAAATTTGTCAACTTTGACATAAAATATTACCGATTTCCAAATACAAATGAATTTTTTGAAGGCATTTACTCGAAGGGCATACATCAACGAAAAGGATGAGCCCAAACAGAAGAAAATCGGTTGAAAATCGAGTGTTTGGCAGCTATTTGAAAATGGTCATTTTACAAAAATCTTCATCATTTTCAATTTTATTATAAACGAAGGGTACGTGATCAAGAGGTCTGAAATATTTTTTTTCACATACTAAAGAGTGTAGTGAAGAGAATCAGATCTCAACGATTTGAATCGAGCTTGAAGTTTCGTAGAAACGAATTCTTAAAGGTAAACTGAAAATGCTGATTTTTAGCCCTTTTGAAAGCTCGTTTTCTTAATTTATGGATGATAGAGGGTTGCGATTCAGCATGAGAGGGTTCTTTATGAGGAACTTTGGGAGAAATAATCGGTAGCAAAATCGATTAACCCCCCCCCCCCCCAGTTTCATCGAAAAGTAATGGATCTTCTCTTATAGAAAATTTTTTTCATTTCAAAGAAGATTATGATTCATATTGTAGTGGTAGTGTAAGTAGTAATTGTCAAGAATATTATGAAAAAAATAAACAAAAAACAAGTGAGGTGTCTGCGGGACACCTGCTGGGAACGAAGTTCTTTTCACTATATATTGTGTATCGAATAACAGGTACAATTAAATAAATTAACATCGTTGGAGAGTAATTAAATGAAAAAATAAAATAAATGAAGGTATGGTAATATTATTGTAATTTATTTTCAATGTTATTACCGTTCCTTTCCCCAATGCTATTGGGCAAAGTCACACAGTTATATATACATTGTGACGTGGCGTTTTCTAGGCGCTACGAACAATATTCAAAAATAATCTTTAATTAATATTTTACGGCAACAACAACCACCACAGCACACAAGGAATGCCACTCCCGTTCAAATAGTAATAATCAATGAATAAACCGGGAGAATTTATTCATCAGATGGATTTCAATATATTCATTTAGTTGAAAATGAAAATGAAATAATATGAAAATAATGGTTAGGATAATAATAATACTAAGCGTACACATTCCAATCTCATACGCTTTTCACGCTCACAATTAATAATAATGCGACTCTATATAAATCAAAAATATTCTCTCTTATACACGTGGATTCTTCGACCTAGTATACTATAAATTCGCAGCGAAAATATATTAAGTATGAAGCCGAGTGGGGAAATGCATTTGAGCACTCAACTCTATTTACTTTATACACGGGGCAGGGGATCTACAGGGGCTCTCACACGCATTCATTTCATCATTCATACCTTCCATACACACTATTTACAACAGCTTCCACCACTCCAGCACTTTCTGCAACTCCAGCAGCCTCAGCACCTCAGCAATCTCAGCAACTTCGTCCACCTCAGCAACATCTTTGACTGACGATCTTCAACATCCCGAGTGGAAATTTGGGTCAGGCCCGGACCTGGCTAACCCTTATTACGGTCCGACACGGATAAGGGCGACCGGATGAGGCTAAGATAGGTTTTGTAACGCAGCCTCGGACAAAAATCGGAGCTGGCTAGCCTTATACGGTCCGGATCAATTTACCTTTTTCGGCGCCAATAGGGGCAGTTCTGTCTAGTCCTGAACAGTCTGACTGATAGGGCACGGATGAAAATATTCGTATAAATTTCGCGAAATCAGGTGGCCTGTTGCGGTCCTGATAAGTTTATTAATAGGTTTATTATAATATTTTTTACAGAATTATTCGTATAACACTATACGATATAGATAAACAAAATAGTTTTCAGAACGAAAATGACATTTTTATTATAATGAAATACTCTTGAAAAAATACATACTTCGAAAAACCTTTTGCAAACTAAATTTTATATGCTAAGAACTAAATATTTTTGAGAACAAATAATCATAAAATTAAAAAAAGCTTTCTTCTTATTTTTATTATTATCAATTAAAACGAAAGTTCTTTTTAAATTTACCATTTAAATATAAAAATGATTTAAATATGTTTAAAACAAATATGTTTATTCGCTGTCTGAAGCATCAGATGCACTATTTTTATCTTCACTATCACTAGCATAGGAATCTGATGCACTATCGAAAACTTCACCAACTACAGAATTATTGGATCCTGATGCAGCATCAATAGTATCATTAGAGCCTGCTGCAGCATCACCAGCATTATTAGAACCTACTGCATCATCACCAGTTTCACTTGTATTCTCAACATTGGTAGCTGTAGTTTTTTGTTTCTTTTTTCTTCTCTCGCCACCCCAGTCTTTGGAATTATTGATGACTTTTCCTACAACCTTAGTCAATGCGTCTGATGTAACTGGATTCTTCGATGCCTTTTTCCATACATAGTTTATTTCATCTGTAATTTAGAGTAGAATATATCAATACAAATTTATCAAAATTCATTAGTGTTTCAGAAATATATAACCTTAATTTTTAAGAAGTTTCACTAATCAACATTATAAAATATTGATAAACATAATGAAAAGAAATACGTAAAAAAAACTTGTAATTTTCAATTGCATTCTTCAAATATTAATGCAAGAACACAAATTGATTCGCTACATTAATATCAAATAATCGAAAGAAATACGCACCATGAATACACTTGTAGAATTCTGTTTTTTCAAATATAGATTTACCCTCTACTGGATTTTTAGCAGTATATTTCGAAAGTGCTTGGGCAGTTAAAAATTTTTTGAAGATATTTGTCATAGTTTTCATCAGTTCATTTACTTCTATTGATGACCACATATTATGTCCCTGAAAACAATGACAATTAATGTTGTCTGCATTTTAACATCCACATTAAAGAATGAATATTACAGAATAAATTATGAAATAATATGATTTTTCAGTACAATAAAAAATATGTTGAATTTCTTATAACTTAAAAATTGTGATTAGAAAAATATAAAAAAAAACAATAATATTTCAAAAAACAATAGTATTTTACCGAGTACGGGTCATGAAATAGAATAAATACTTACGACTTCTTGTTGCATTGCTTTACTGGATTTTAATTTCGCATCAAATTCTTGAAAGGCTTCAGCTGATTGAAACGGCAAAACTAAATTTTGTATGTGATGATATTCACTTGGCGCTGATCTTTTAAAACCATAACGGGTTTTTATTGCTTGTAATTCAATTTTTAAAGACACAGCTTCACTTTGTAGCGTTGACAGCTGAGAACTCAGTTTTTTCATACCTTCCACAGTGGCTTCAGAAACATTTTCGATATCTGTAAAGCAAATTCAGCTTTGATACTTCATCTCGGAAAGACATTATATGTACCATATAAATAAACTGTTTTTAAATGATTTCATTTGTTTCATTCATTTCTTAGTCTGATTTTAATTATTTTTGTTTTACTATAAATATTTCTCACTATCCGATAGTAAAAAGTCTAAAGTTTTGGAATTATAATCAAAGTGTTTCATAATAAATTTTCAAATTGATAAATGAAAAAATATTATTATTAATGCTATCATCCAATACTACAAACAATATTCGAATTGATTATTTATGACTTTTCTTCATAGAATAAAAATTAGAAAAACTCTAAATGTCTTCGATTAACAAATGAAATTTATATCCTTTCAAATAGTTTTCTCTACGTATGTTAGATCATGACAAAAATGATTCATAGAATGTACCTTGATGAAGTGTAGCAAGTGTAACCTCAGAATTATTTATTCCTGTAGTTGTTTCATTAACGGTTGCAAAATTATCATTTTCTATGACAGCATCAACATCTATGGAGGTTTCATCTGTATAATTAACTTCATCATCGGACGATTTATCTGAAAATTAAAAAAAGATTCCGAGATACATTAACCCAATATCCTTTGAAAACAAGTACAACAATTTCTGTGTATATTAATAACATATATTTGAAATTAAGTATGCTGTTTATAACTTATTTGTCAATGTAATGAAATTAAATTATAAAAATTCGAATACGCAATTAAAAAATAAATGTAAGAAATTTATTACTTACTTGATTCAATTTCTCTAGATGAACTAGTAGTATCGTGTGAGGAATTATTTGAAGTTTTCGTTTTACGTGGAGATTCCTCGGTTGCTTTTATAATTTCTGAACAACAAACACAAAAATGAAAATTTCAGATCTCACGTGATTCACTGATTTATGATAATTCTGATCATGAGATTAGTACTCAAAGTCATTTAATACTTACGTGCAATGCTTTGTTCAACTCGTTCATTAGTCAAATCAATATTGGCTGGTAATGAGGATTTAAAAGTTATCATCTTTCGTGATGATGTTTTTGGAGATTTTTTTTGTTTAGTTATTTTATGAGGCTTTGGTTGTGTCTTTGGATCTGTTATGGAGATGTTATCTTCTTCTTTTAATTGTTGTAGTTTTTCCATAGCCGCCTCGTATGTAACTAATCAAAAAACACCAACATAAACAACGCAACCGATTGATAAAAAAATTTTTTGAACGTTTTTGAAATAAAAAAGCATTCAACTAATTTCTATCACTTGCATAGATTTTTTTCAACTATATTTACACTATTAATTCCATTAGAAATAATTATGAACATAAAAAAAATTTCAAAAAACTTACGTGCACGTTCATTGACTTCCACGTGGTATTGTCTCCATTTACTACTTGGTGGTTTCAATTTTTCCACTATTTTATCAAGATTTCTTTCATTAGATTTTGTGAACTTTGTTGGAAAAGGACAAAGTAATTTTTTTCTATCATTTTTAGCGTGAACTAGCCATGCCGATGGAACTATATTCATGCTTTTATATTGTTTTGGGAATGTTGCATCACTAAAACGCACTAAAGAATAATTGTGTTCTTCCGACATCTTCTCAATACGTATTATTTTTGATTTCATTTGCAAAAATCAATATTAATCTACACTTACTTTTTTTATATATATTATTTACTTTAAATAATGACAAACAAGAAGAAAGTCGTCACATTACGAGACGAACGATTGTGCCGATACACAACGTAGCGTCTATGCCATGATTACTCATCCGGTTAACTGGTGACTCGTTTGTTGACCGTTCTTTGTTTCGTGCGTATCGTAGTGATCGTAAACAAAAATTATAATAGAGGGAGGAGCTATATTAATATGAATTTTTACGCGCGCTTTTTGTTTTCAGTTTTACTATTGATTATAATAAAAAGACACCTTTTATAAACAATATTTCCATTACTATAAAAATTGTAACATTATAAATTTGTTGAATTATATAATTTTCGTAAACAATTTTATAGAAATAATTATTAAATAAATTTTTTTTCTGATCAATAATTGAAATTATAAGAGAAAAAAATTAATAATTAAAATTTTATTTCAGTAATTCATATCTATATACATTCAGTTTTTATAGTATAGTTATATCATTCCATAATTTCTATTATGTTGACGAATCTTTCTTATTTAATTTTAACATTAACAATGTAAAAGAGGTAACACATAAATTTTTTTACTGGCTTTTTCTTCAATAATGAAAGTTACCATTTTTCGTAAAATGGATGTTAAAGTAATTTTCTTTTCAATTTCTGTTTTTGAAACTTCCCACATACACAAAAATTCCGAAGAACATGGATATCTAAATAATGGGTTTTCTTTTCTAAACATTTTTCCTAATACTTTTATTTCATTTCTATTTGATAACGTATACATCTTTGTAATTTGCATTACATCACCGTTATCGATAAGAACAGTATTGTTAGCATTATTCAATGCTAAAATAGCTTTTCTATACCGTAATTTTTTAATAATTATTTTGTCTCCTTCTCGTGCATTATTTTTACTTAATATTTCAATTTCAAGTGGTAATTGAACTTTTTCTTGATATGTAAATGATATTTCAGATAAACGTCTACATACTTGAGCTAAGGGACGATTCCCGCTTCGTAAAAGTGATTTAATTTGACCTAAAAGATTTTCGAAAGGAAAGGCTGTAAAGTAGCTCAATGAAGATTGTAAATATTTAGCATCATCTGCTAGGTGAATAAGATAATGAACATTCAAAACGTTATTTTTTTGTCCATATAATTGTGCAGCATCTAATACATATGCCAACAAAAATAATTTTGCATGACTATTACATGTAACAGCAAATTCATCTGAAGATAATATTCGGCAGGCTGTATGTAATAATAAGAAATGATTGTATTTTCTTTCTGATAAATATGATTTTAACACAACAGGTCCTGTATATAACAGGAAAAATCTGAACTCTGTAGCTTTCCACTTGCTAATCTCACCTAAATCTCGCGTTGTTCTTTGAAAATCTTCAGGAACCTGGCTTTTCAAGGACGTCAGCTGTGCAGAAAGAGAACGCCTAGCAGCGAAGCTCAGTTTTGCATGCGATTTACTATTCAACCAGTAATCCACTAAAAGTTTTTTCATGTTGCCCAAGTAGCATAAATGCATAAAATCTAATACGAACATATTTATCATATCACAATTATCTAAGTGTAATAATGGTGATCATCCAACGTGATGACTTACGTTCTTTTGATTACAAAATGAATCATGAGTTCTTAACTCAGAATGAACTTGAAGATAAACTGTACGATTCTCTGTACGATCACCTTTGACGATACACCGTTCACATGCATAGTAAGCACCATGGTTTTTGATACATTTAATTAGAGAACGAGCTGGCCGATCACAAATAATTGCTTTCACACTTATTTTCATAGCTATGTTTTCAATAGTTAGGCCATTGCGTTGCAAATTGTTTAGTTCATCCACTAATTTTCTAAGATAGTGAACTAAGTTATTTGGTTTCTTATCACCAGCAAAAATTGCTACAGGGAACGGCTTATATGCAGATGATTGATGAAAAACGAGACATAAAATAGGCCAAAATTGTTTGGCAGAAGATTTGAACAAAGGAAGACCATCAAAGTTTAAAAGTAACTCTATTTTATTATCATAGTGCAGAGACGTATTTACTTGACGTTGAAGAGTATCACTTAACCCGAAATAAACAAATTGTGAAGTATTATCAATAGCTTCTATATCATATTTAATTGAGCATGTTTTCAAAAATGTTTTCGCAGATAATGGTAATTGTGGGAAGATTCGTTTTCTTAAAATATTCAACATTCCTTCTATACTTGTATGAGAAAGTTTCGATGATGCAGCCCATATTTTAAGTTGTTCAACTTCATCATACTCTTCATTAGCGTCAACATCAAAATCATCTTCATCTCCACTTGCCTCTTGATCAAACCATTCATCACCATTATTAATTTCATCATAATCGAAAGTTTCATTACATTCCTCATCTCCTAATAAATCTTGATCGATGTTATTCAGTAAATTTTTGTCTGTCACTGCAATGCCAACTTCACTAGTCTCTAATTCAAGTGATGCAAAAATGTCGTTATAAGGGGGATCCATAACATCATTATCATGGTAGACATCTGCACTAGTCGATGGATTTATCTGAAGTGTTACGATTTTTTCATTTTCTTTCAATTCTTTTTTATTTCGACGGAATCGCTCGACTCGTAAGCGTGTGAGTTCTCGTTTTCTTTTCCTACGGATATCATCAGCCATCATGTATCTGAAAAAACCTGCAAGATAAAGGAGAAGAAAATTTCTCTCGATAAACAGAATTTAGAAAATCACAATGATTCAAGGAACGAGCCTGTTTAGAATATTTTCTAGAAAAAATTTTTTAATTACCTAAAAATGTCTAGAGAATGTTTCTACGAATTACTTGAATTAGTTAAAAGTGAAATTCAGGGGCAACAAACTATTCTCAAACTTACCATATGAGCTGAAGAAAGAATTCTGATAATTTTCACTGCAATATTCAACAGCGAAATGAACGAATGGAGTTTGCGACGTCGCGTACAACGTGAACAACGTACGTTGCGGCCCTCCGCGGTAGCGACGCTGCACTGTTACCGCACCGCGCACTTTGTATGAAAACAAATGACCGTATACCCATGCGCAATACGACAAACGCACCACTTCAGCACCACAGCGGTCCAACACAAAATATATATGTTATCCACAAGGAATATATTGATAAGGTTGACCTAATCCGAACCTAGTCATAATAATCCGCATCCGACCAGTGTCAGGTAAACCGGACAGGGACATGATAGAATATATAAAAATTGATCCTGATACGGCAAACCTGATACGGGCCGCATATGTTTATACGTGACATTCCACAGCAGGGCATAAATGAGGCTAGCCAGCTCTGGTCCTGATCGCAATGGATTTATGATCCGGCGAAACTGATCAGGGCCGGATTGAAATTTGTAAGGCTAGCTCTTCAAAGGCTGCTACATGGCTAGTTGTGTTCGAACCTGATCCAGAATTTTTGAATGGGTCTTACCCTTGCACAACCCAGTCAGGACAGCATATGGCTACCCTTAGTAAGGCTCGCCACGTTTTAACCGGATCCGGAGCTGACCTCGGTAAGGCTAGCCCGAAAAGGCTTTCTACTCGGGATAATGTTAGACGCCCTCCATCGAATTACCACCACGTTCGGTTACTACGACGCTCTCATCACCACACTTAATACGCGCTACGGCCTATTGCACTGGTTTGGCACGTCCTCACACGTTGCAACTCCGGTCGACAGTCATCGTTTGCCTCGACTTATGGAATTATTCTAGAGATAGGTGCAAATGCACCTATCCCCCCTACTCGCACGCATAATTGGCCTCGCCCGGACGTCTTTCGCTACAATATATATAATCTACGCAAGGGTAATAAGGCCTATTTAGGGGATATTTTCAATAATATGAAGAATGTACAATTTGATCATTAAGTTCTAATATTCTTCGTTATTTGAATACATTTTTTTATAAAATGTAGATGATTAATTGTAATTTTTATTATAAACAAACAAGAAACTAATCATTTGTATCATTCAAATATTATTAGCTGTCAGACCTTATTACCCGCGATTACATTATACATACATATATCTTATATATATTGTGATGTGGTGGCTCACCACCCATCATGTTTTCATGTGTGATATTGCATTTGTTTTGTAATTATTCGTTGCGCTGTGGAGAAATCAAATATATAAAATTATAATAAGAGTCTGAATAATTATGATATGTAAGAATGTGTGAAAACATACTAGAAGAGCCTCACCGTGGATAAGAAGCAACATAAGGATACGAGCCCAGCAGAAAGTCATGTGGATAAACAGTAAATTATTCCAATTAACAATTAATGGCCCAGACAGCAAAAAATATTGCAGCAATATTACTTTGCAATATTAAATCTTGCAGGAAATATTGCTACAATATTGCTGCAACATTGCTGCAATGTTGCTATGTCCGCCTCTTTGTAACTTGCAGGAATATTGTGGGAATATTACACCCAATATTGCAGCAAGATTGCACGGATATTGCAGGAATATTGCGAGTGTTGCATGGATATTGCAGGGATATTGCAGTAATATTGCAAGTGTTGCATGGATATTGCAGGGATATTGTAGGAATATTTAAAATTGTCTTAAGTCTTTATAATTGATTCGACACATCAAATGTAATTGCATAATGTATATTTATTTTAATTTTCTTAATTCTCAATTCCATATTTTGTTAATTTATTTCATATACCAATATTTAAACAAATTTATATAATTAAAAAATGAAATTAAAGATTAATATATCGTCCCCTTTCTGGGTATACCTCGTAACTACAAAATCGTAATTTTTCAAGAATCAATAAAAAACAGTTTTTAATATCGAAAATACATAAATATTAATAAAAAATATCAAATTCAGACGATATTTTCGTGTCAATTTATAAAGATAAACGAAAATTTCATGATTGCCATTGGCAATCAAGAGCTAGATTCAAAACAACTTTCAACTTTGCAAAGGTTCCAATTTTCTAAATCTTCAGGTAAATTAGCAGCTTTTATCAATTTCTCTAATGTATTTAGTGATTTAATACGGCTTGGCCACAATCTTTCATCTTTCATCTCATTCAACCAGCAGGTTGGAATAATTTGTAATCCGTCCTCAAATTGAGCGATTGTATATTTTTTTTTAGATTTGTATTCATTATATACCTGAAAAAAAGTCATGAAGAATTGTTTGAGAATGACACCTCTGTCAGCAATTATTAATACTGGCGCCATCTTTGACTAAGCGACGGCCACAACTATGCGCCCTTTTTTGGGACTGCATGCATTCAACTAGTGCGGCATGCAATTTAGTATCACTACGCCTGTCGTCTCGTTGACTGTCTCCGCGCTAATTGTTTCGGCAAATTCAGAGAAATTCAACTGAGTCTATCGTTGTGTCTACTATTTTTTTGTGTGATAATAACTGTTCTCACTATCATTGACTACACTTATTGACTGCTCGTGAATATAATTTGACTCCACACATACAGCAATTACGCCTTTTTCGTGGATTTACGACCCACGAGTCGTGCATAATTGTGCTGGTATCTCAGTACTACTGACTATTCTTGACAACAATTCAATAATTCAACGACTGAGCTCACATCATTTTTAAGAATTGCGGCCTCACAACCCGTAATCAACTAATAATCAAACGTGACTATAATCACGACATTTATCTTGACGCCACCACAATTTACACATAAGTTCGCTCACTAGACATTCCTTTTTAATTTATAACGTGTATATTATTGTGTGCTTTATTTAATATATATGACATTAACATTACCAGTGTGTATACAGTTCTTTAACTACCTGAAAAACATTCATACTTCTGAAATCACTCAAACAAGAATGATAAAAAATATTTATGTCTACTTCTACATAGTAATTTCACGTCAATTTACATTTTGTACTCACCGTTTTTCTATGAAAACACTAAACAAATATTTTTTTGGTTTCTGGACGCGTGTTTAATGCAGTGGGTTATGGGGTTATATAAAATCATGTATTTTTAATTACACACTTCCATATATTATAATACTATAATAATTTTTTAGATCACTTGTACTTTGTGTAATTGTGTAATTGAGATGTATGTAGACTAAGTATCCACGGGATTGTATGAATCGTCGTGAATAGATATGCAAATGGCGATATATCGACAACACGTGGAGTTGCACACAATACCCAATTAATAATAATATGAATATATTAATTGCAATCAACTATCACTCAAATGTTAAACAGTGAAGTTCAGTGCGTTGCACGTAATTAAATTATTATATATAGAATCACGTTGTGATGTTCATTAATTTACTGTAATTAATAATTGTAAAAGCAAGAAAAAGCACGTTGTACTCGTAGAAGCCGGTAGCAATAAGTATCGATTCTCTATCATAGCGAAGATAGTGAGAGACGGCTAGCGATGCGTCGTCGACAATAATGCATGTGCATGCGAGTCTTGCGTAGTCGACAAGCCTGTGTGAGTAGACGCACAACATGTTTCAAGTCGAATATTATTTATAAAATATGGGTAATACCAAAGTCGCACAGAGAGTACTTTGCAATGGGATTATGTCATTCATTAAATGGACATGTCCAAACTATTTGAATGAAATTTTTTTATGTAAATGCTACATGTAGTGAAGACAGTACATGTATATATGAATAATAAAAATTTTCATTCTTGATATCATCATTTCACTTTTTATTTATTTACGAGTCAAGTTAAAATTTTTTTGCAGCAATATTGCAGGATATTGCGTGAATATTGCGAGTGTTGCATGAATATTGCAGGGATATTGCAGGAATATATTCAATATTGTCTTAAGTCTCTATAATTGATTCGACACATTAAATGTAATTACATGATGTATGTATTTGAATTTTCTTAATTCTCACTTCCATATTTTTTTAATTTATTTCATATAACAATATTGAACGTCATTTAAGCCTTATCAAATTTATATAATTAAAAAACAAATGAATTTTTAACACGATTTATTCTTATTCACTCAAATA